>JBAMNC010000082.1:702500-820000 GCA_037902135.1 Cetoscarus ocellatus
TCTGTGGCTCCCATTTAGACCATCTTCAAAAATGGAGTGTCCAACAAAGTTTCTTTGGTTGGATGTTTATTAAACACATGTTAATGACAGAGACAGACATTGAAACTGATGCCCCCGACGCATTTACTGAAACAAAATATGACACTTTAATCAACGATCCACGTCATCAGTAATGCATACACTAAGTAGGCTATAACATGCATCTAAATACTGAAATATGTAAATACTTTTTAGAAAAAATCTGTGAAATAAATGGCATATTTATTCACCCAGAGCGCAGATGGCAGACCTAAATCACCAAAAGGAATAGAAACAAAAAACCGAAAAAGACAGCTGTACGCTGTAGTGCCAGTAATTTAAAAATGCTGCCCTCACTACCACAGAGTGAAAAAATGATTACGCTGTTGCACAGAGCGCACGAAGGCACCACTTTGTCTGCTCCACACTCTGTCCTCTTGTCACACCACACGTCTGCATCGGCTGCTCTGATCTGTTCTATAAATGAGTAAAGTGTGTTCATTAAGCATTAACAGCACTCATAACTGCTCTCATTATCAGATACACTGATGGCTGAGTTCCACAAGACAAAACAAATGAATAAATAAATTAAAGCTTGTTTCACAGATCAAACTTCTCTTTAATAATATCTTAACGGGGAGGAGATCACTGATAAGCGTGGGAACTCTGACTTTGTGGGAATAAATCAGCGTGTGTCCCGTGAACATAAATAAACTGCAGTGAAACTTGTGCGTGATGATGGATGGTGAATATTTTGGCATGGCAGAAACAGTTCTTGAATGCAGCCACAGCGCAGTGTCACCTTTCAATTTCTCTATTTCATTACCGTCTCTGCTGTAGCAATCAATTAGTTCAAACACACTTCTTATTCATAAAAACTGGATTTCTGCGTCACATGGAGGTTATTGTTTGGACAGAGGCGTCTGCTAAATGAAATTATACCATTGTAATATTGTGATGTGCTTTCTTTTCCATCGTCCTCTCTGCAGTTGGTGTTGCACTTTTCTGTTAAAATCCTTTGATTAGGCAGCTCATTGTTTTACATTTTCATCCATAAGATGATTTGCGCTGACTGTTTATGGTTAAAAGTGGGCATGTAGATGGAGGACCAGGGGTTGATCCACGTGTGCACCTCTCCAGGTGAAATGGTGATTATAAAGTTAGTTAGTTAGTTTGTTTATTTGTCCCCGTAGGGAAGCTGGGGTGTGGCAGGAATCACAGACATTTGGCAACAGAATACAGTGTTGAAAATAGACGAATAAAAGAACACATCAACGTCACTAGAAACTCAAACAATGCACTCACAGAAGAGAAAAGCAAAGGAAACCTTGTAGTGATGGACAGGCAGGTTGGTCTAGACCAGATAGACCTATTTTAACTGTTTCTCATCGTTCACTTAAAAATGTGACTGCTTGTGGAACAAAAGAAAGTTTTGATCTGTTTTTGGTGAACAGAGGAGCACAGAACGAGGACAACAATGTAAATAAAGGGGCAAGGGGGTGTCTCTGATCACCATCACCCACAATGCTGGATGTGTTGCATTTCCAAACCAGCAGATTATGCAGATAAAGAGGACATGAAGATTTGCCTACCCACGGTTTTACGAATCTGAACTGTCCATACATCCATTATCTATACTGCTTATTCCTTTTGGGGTTTGGGGTTCTGGAGCCTATCCCAGATGACACTGGGCAGGAGGCGGGTTACACCCTGAATTGGTTGCCAGCTGATCGCAGGACCACACAGAGAGACAAACATCCATTCATGCTCACACTCACAAGAGCAGTTTGGAGTCACCAATCAACCTAATGAGCATGCTTTTGGTCTGTGGGAGGACGCCGGAGTGCCCAGAGAGGACCCAAGCATGCACGGGGAGAACATGCAAACTCCACACCGAAAGTCCCTGCCTGACCCAGGGATTGAAGCAGTGACCTTCTTGCTGTGAGGCACGTGCACTACCTGCTGAGCCACTGTGCTGCCCTCTGAATTGGTTTGGTCACACCCTGATTTCAGGTTGATGGCGCACGCATGGATTACATGCACTGTCTTATAAATGAGAGCCCCTGACCTGCATCACTGTGGATAATGTTCAGGCTAGTGCTACATAGCTCATTCAAGCCCACTTCAAAAATCTTGAACTATCCCTTTAAGAAGCTTCTTTCATGTACTTTCTACTTTTGTACCTTCATACATAAGCGTCTTCTGACTTCACTCCTCCACACTTCAGTCGTTTTGAAATCATGCCTGCTGTCGTTTCAACAAGAGCTTTTGAAACTTTTTGCCTTTATGTGTCACTACCTTCAAGAGTTGAAAGACGCTCTTGTTTTGTTGCTGATTTCAGTGGTTGGTACAGATCTATACGGCATAAAACTTTGACATTTTGAGAGTACTTTTCCATGCAGAAATCTCCTCCAGCTTCTTTCCTTGGTGACATGTTATCTAAAAACCTGTAGACATGTGTATGAATTCTATACAGATTATGAGCATGAGCATGTGAGAGTTTGTGTGTGCACAGGTAAGACTGGTGGACTAATGAAAAGAATTACCAGTGTTTAATGCTGAATAATAAATAAGAAAGGAGGGCCTGTGTAGCTCATACCCGTCGTGGTTGTACGAGGCGAGCACCACGCTGGGGCTGGAGTAGGCATTGCTGGTCACCCATGTGCAGTGCACGGCAAACATCATCAGCAGCATCAGCATCAGCATGGTGACGATGGACTTGATATTAGGACCCAGGCCCTCCTCAGCCTTCTCCTGCTCCGACACATGCTTGCGCACCTTTCCGGCCTGCAGGGGGAGACAAACACTATGAGGACGTGCTGCCGACGCTGAGGCCAGCAAGATGAATTATTGAGAGGGATGAATTATTGAATGAACTAATTGAGCAAAGTATATTAGGGCATCCTGACATTTTTTCCATCCGTGCGGTGTGATTATTTAATATTGCTTTACAATTCCAGCTGAGAGAGTCTGCACAATGGGAACATTTTTCATCAGCAGCGGTTTTAATTATTTGATCCAACTTCAAAAAACTCCGGCTATAGGCAAGCAAAGACAGATGTTAGATCAAAAGGAAATGATGTTTTAATTCTAGAGGAAACTGAAACGCTGACTCACACTTTGAGCTAGAACTTCTATTGTTTGTCTGACTTAACATCATTAGTGCTCAAAATGAACCAGAATCAAACATTTAATATACTGAGGGACCTCATTCTGTTGTTTTTATTGTCTAAATCAGTAATGAAGAGAATTTAGATATAAAAACAGACCTCAGACTTCATATTCTACCATTACAATGAATACGATGAGTTGATTATGTTTTTAATGTAAATTTCTGACTATATCAATAAATATTTTATTGATACAATGATACTCAAGCCTCACTTCTGTCATGTATTCACCATACCCAGTTTCTTGGACCACATCTACTTTATGCAATAAATAGATAAATAATAAAATATTTTTAACTCAAATAACTATTTTTAATAAAGAATCAATAAAGCTGAAGACAACAAAATAGCCTAAGAAGTAAAGAATATATCTGATTTATCGCAATCAAAATTGATCCCTTATGGTTCCATATAATGTACACACTTTTTTGGCCTTGGTGTAATTTTTGAGCCTTAAAATACTTTTTAATAAAATGTAGGCAATACAAAGGCTACCCGAATGATAACAGCGATACAGTGACAGAAGGGGTGTTATTTTAGATTAAATAAAACAATAATAATAATAATACAAAAAAAGAGTTTAACATTCTCAGGGCCCCTGTCAGTCATGGGCCCTGCGAACTGTCCTAACTTGTTCTAGCATTACAGGCACCCCTGCCGATAAACTGCACAGGAGGAAATAAGCCAAAAAAACAAAAAAACAGCAGGGCAGAAATCTGAATGAAGCGCTAAAGAATATAAATAAGTTTATGATAGTGTGTTTTTCTTAGAATTACACTGTCGAGGCTTCATTGGAAAGAACTATATGACTTCCATTTCCTTTGCATTACCTTGTGTTAAGAATTTTCTCTGCTCAAAGTTATAGTTACCTTCATATTATAGTAAAGGACCTTCTCTCTGCTAGAACTGTTACTGCTAAAATAAAGGACAAATAAATACTAAAAATAAATAAATAAATAAATAAATGAACATACAAAGTTCTATGAAAACCAACGTGATTCAGATTATATTTCTGTCCTGAATTTGTGTCTTCATTTAGTTTGAGTTCTTTTTTATGTGCAATTTTCTTCTTTCAATTAATTTTCTATTATTATTCTATATTGATTTTCAAAGACTTTTCTCCGTTAAGCCTGTCTATTATGTGCATATTCCCTTATCTCCCTCAGTTCCTGTCTTTGCCTTCTTTGACAAATTAATGTGCTAAATTTTAAATTGGAAAAATGAAGGAAATTATTAACTAAAATGTGACACAAGGGAGCTTTCTGCTTTGATTTGGCTCTTTATTTTTCTTCTATTCACTCTTTTTCAAAATGTTGCCTCTTACATGAAGTTTTCTGTTTAATATTTTATTATGTAATATGTTAAATATTTATTCATCTGTTCCCTTCCTTTTAGCTAAATTTTACAGACTACTCTCTGTTAAGCCCGGCTGTTGCTTATCTTCTTAAGTTCCAGTCTTACTTTTTCCTCAATAAATTACTGTTCTGTTGAAGGGACAAAAAACATAACAAGTAATCAGTCAGCACTTTGTAAAACAAGTTATAATTTGGCCTCTATTTCATTCTGTTTTTTGTGCACCCTTTACTTCCACAAAGCCACTCTTTCCTGAAACAAAATTATTTCATTTAAAAATTCAATCACTATTAATCATTACCTTTTAATGTTAACATGACATTAATCACAATTTCAATTGCCTGTGTACAATTTCTAAAGGTTTGTTTTTCCTTGTCAAGTTCATTTTGAAAACGTGTGCAGGTACCTTGTGTTTCTTTTTAAATTAGGGGTAAAATGAAGAACTTCTGTGAAGGAGTAGTGACATTAGTCTAACCATGGAGATAAACAGATCAAAAGTTGAGTGAAAACAGCAAAGAGGAGCGGAAATGGGTTGAACAATTTCATTACATGAAAACTACTTTATACTTTTTCCTGAGCTGTCCGGTGTCTTTACAATGAGATGGGACATTAAACAGAAAAAAATATCTGTCTTCACATTAGTGTCAGAGCAAGAAGCCTCCACGGTGAGTACAACAGCATCTGCCTGCTAGACAGTGAGGGCAGGAGTAGGGCTGGGCTCTCTGCTTTGTCAGTTAGAGGTATGTGAGTCTCGACATATTCTCCTCACAGTGAAATGCAGACCCAGAGTAAAGCAGTAAACTCTGGTCTTGTGGAGAGGGTCATCTGGCAGAGCTTTGAAGCTGATTTTGCCACGTGAGACCCTCTTCTTAACCTTTCTTGGTGTGCCATCCTCAACATTACTGCAGCACTGCTTAATGATTTCTCAGACCAGGGTAAAAGTCAAAATGACTCGACATGTGCTTCAGTCACATGTCAGAAAATTAGGGCACATTAAAACAGACGACTATTAAATAAACACTGTCCCAAGTCTCTTTTATTGTCTTTTAATACAAATTGATATGCTGTCAAATAAAAACCAAATGTATGGTTGAAATGATTCAGATTTATTTAGCCTCTTTTTTCTTTTATTTTTCCTTATTTAACTGAGCAATTTTAATCAATATCCCTTCCCTGAAGATTGTACATCCTGATATCTTCTTACCTTTCCACCTTTTTCACAGAGATGGATTTGTTGTCAAATGAAATGAAAAAAGAGGACAGTAATTATCGTAAAGTGATGTTTTTTTCTGACTTAATTTACTTCTCCTTTTGCATCAAACTTGGTATTTATTTCATTATTTTCAAAACAATATTTAAAATCTATTTGTCTAATAGTTTTCATTCCTGCCTCTTTGGTTAATATATAGACGGCTGATAACTTCTCCAGTTTTTGACTCTATTTCCGTAAAGGAGTTTGTCAACAATTTTAAAAGGTGTTTCATAACTTTTTAAAGCGCATTTTAAAACTTTCTTCAAGTTTTAAAAAGGATTTAGTTTATCTAGTTTATGCCAGTATGTCAGCTTAAATGTTCTTTTTTTAAATAAATGTAATGATATAGAGTCATTTTTTCACACATTCAGTTTTAACTTTTGCAGGTCTTTTCTCCACACTCTACCATCATTTTTAACCAAAGGTTAACCAAGAACTTTCGGCAGAGACAGGATTACAGTTTGTCAAAATTTCCATGTTAATAACAAACTCAAGTGTTAAATCGTATTAACAGCCTGGCCTTAAGCCTTTAGAACTGTCTGTCGTTGCAGTTTTTCCCTTCAGTGCAGAGCAGCAGGGAGGCGTCATGACCAATTTTTGGATACTGAAATACCGGCTTAAAAATGTAAATTTGGTAGCATAAGTCATCTGACTAAACTGTTGGAAGTTGAGACATTATTTCAGTTGCAGTTCCTCTAAAAGAGAGAGACTTGTTGATATGACGTGTAATGGTGTTATTATGATAAAGATTGGAATAGACAAAGTCACAGTCTGGCTCTGCTGTGATAACAGTCTGATGAAAATATAGCAAAGCCAGGCTGCTAAAAATGATGGTAACAGCATCAAACAGTTGCAGCTGAATCACAGTTTATGAAAACTGTTGAGTGAGATGGTGGGGAGTGAGGAGGGAGACTGACAAACATGTAACACCTCTGCAGAGAGAAGCTGAGGTCAACGAGAAGCACAGCCAGACATACAAAGAAAACCCCAAAATAAATAAAAGGGCTGAGACGGGAAAAAAAATAAAAATCCTTTCAATATTGTTTCAGAATTCTTGACCTTGATACAAAAAGACATCAATTACAGCAGCTGGTCTGAGTTAATTCCTGCCGTTAGTCTGTCCTGAGACACTGCGTTCTATTTGCCTTTAAATTTGGAGGCTGCCTCGAGTAACCCCTCTGAAAAAAACCTGAAATATCCCTTTAAAATAGACCTTATGCATAGCTGGTACAACAGGCAGCCCTGGGGCCACATCAGGTCCTCCACAGCTTCCCATCTGGCCTCCAGAGTGTTCATATTCACAACAGGTGAAATAAAACTAGTTGTAGTTTTTAAGTTTTTTGTTATTAAACTCACTACTATTAATACAACCCCTAAAACGAGAGGGCCTGACACAGTTTCACCAGGAGTGACCTCGTGTTTTACAGAAATCCACCATTCAGTCATTTTTAGCCCACATTCAGCCAGAACAGTGAGAACGGTGGTAACAAAGCGAGGGCATGACAGCTCCAGAGAGAAGCAGCTGAGATAAAGTCCTCCTGACCCTAACCCTGACCAACCTCCTCAAGGCAAGATGACAGTCGATAGGAACTGATTTCTCTTTGAAGGGTCAAGACATGCATACACCTCCAAATAAATACGTAGATAAATGGATATATGTTTAAAATGTTCATTAAACTAAAATACTGACATTATTTGATAAAGTTTAAAGTCTGCCCCCCCTTAGCAAATGTCAAGAATAAAATTGGCCCCTGTACAGATGTGGTTGAAAACCCCAATATCTGCTGTTGCAGAGTTTTAAAGGGATAGTTCAGTTTTTTTGAAGTGGGGTTGTATGAGCTCCATATGGCCGCTAAAATACAGTAGAAAGTTCTCTGCTCACCCTCAGTAAGCCACAAAGTTTGTGACACAGAACCAGCCACAAATAGGGAAGTATTGTACCAAATACAAAGGGTATTTTCTCTGCCAACCAGAACTCCCATCAAAAAATAATACCATAGTTTAGGAGTACGCTACCTGAAATATTTTTTGAGTGCATTAACTTTTAAGAAAATTAAAGTTTATCAGGAACTTGTGGCAGCGCTGCGCGGAGGAATGTGTGACATGAGGCTGTTAGTTTCAGATAAACTCTATTTTTCCGAAAAGTTAATGCACTCAAAAAAATGTCTAGGTGGCATACTCTTAAACTGTGGTATTATTTTTTGAAGGGAAGTTCTTGTAGGCAGAGAAAATACCCTTTGTATTTGGTACAATACTTCCCTGTTTGCGGCTGGTTCTGCGTCACAAACTTTTACAAACTGTGGCTTACTGAGGGAGAGCAGAGAACTTTCTTCTGTATCTAATGTACTTAGTGGCCATATGGGGCTCATACAGCCTCACTTCAAAAAACTGAACTATCCCTTTAAGGATCAATGACTATTAAAACAGCCTTGACAACATGTGATCTTCCCAGCCCTAACTCCCACTAAAGTCTAATCAGAGGGTATCACCTCCTGCCCTAAATCTGATGTTTGTATGTCACCAGTACCACATCACTGAGTGTAACCTGTGGTAACCCCGACACTAGAAGTAAGAGAGCTGCAGAGTATGACATAATTTCTGTCAATGTTTTTTCTGTCTTCTCTTAACCTTGTCATAAAGGTTCCCAGAGTTCCTCTTGTCATCCTCATCGCTGCTGTCTTCAGCAGGGGGTTTCTCCCTCTTGGTGTCGTCTCCCATGTAGTGCTCGAAGACGCTGGAGAACGCCACGGCAGACAGCATGCACACCACTGGAGTCAGAGTGAGCATCAAACGCACCATCACCCCGGCAAAATAGACTGCACTGATGGCGTACAGGGCCACTGGAAGATAATAAGAAAAGAGGGCATTAGGCGTGAGGAGAGGCGAGAGGGGGGAGGAGGGAACAATGTAGATAAAGGTCGAACAAGGAGAACGAGGGTGTGAATGCAGAGGAGAGACAGGAAATGGAGCGGAGAGAGGGAGAAGGCGATAAAGACCTGAAAAAGAGAAATGGAGTTGTTAGGGGAACGCAGCATAATCAGTCTGCAGGAGTCAGGCCCCAAATGAAGAGAGCGCTGGCTGTACTACGTCCTTGAAAAGGGGCGACCCTGATCAACAGGTGCACGGATAATCAATAGCAGTAATAGGCTGATTAAGTCGAGGGGAGAAAGAGGCCGCTGAAGGACTCAGAGGTTCTGTGCTCTTAACCCTGGCTGTCCGAAATTAAAGTCAAGTTTGAGTTGTTTTTAAAGAAAGTCAGCCTCCCTCAGCGTGCCACACTCAGTTGAAAGAGCATCATTAGATGAGAGAAAAGAGGAGTTTCTGCAGGGTTTATGTGGCCTATGATAAACTATGAACTAATTATTCATGTTAATTATAGCCTATTAGATAAATGACAGTAAAAACAGAACAATTAGCTGTTGAAGGACAATCCACTTGAGCTAACAAACGGAGGCTGAGCAAAAACAGAGCCATGAAAAGGCAGGCTCATTTATTTCAGAAAATATTCACCGAGCGGCGGCTGGAGTGCTGTCAAAGCTGGGACATGCATGAAACTCTGCAAGTTGAATAAAAAGCATAGAAAATGCAATGGTGTAATGGAATGATTTGTTCATCTATGTCTCAAGGTAAAACCTGAGTTTATAAAAAATGCTCATGTGGGAGTTATCTGTGAATGCAGAGTTTCATTCAGTCTTACGGAGAGATAAAAATCCAGTCAAGTGTGATACAAAGAGTGTTGGTGAGTGTATGAGGTTTAAAGTTCTCCAGTAAACCTCTATTTTCCTTCGCTTTTCTATTTAACTGTCTATATTGTAACTTTCTATTAAAAAGAGGTCACATTTGGTTAATATAGTCAGTGTAATGATGAAAGTATAAAGGTTGAGAGGAATTTTACAACTAAAAGCAGAAACAAATGCAAAGCTGAGTGAATATAGAAGAGACTACAGACATGGGCGACTCCCTGTTTAACCTGGCCAATGATTTCTACAGGTTTCCTCTTAAGCTCGTCTGTCAAAACAATGTCCAGGCTTTTGGTTTCAAAGGTGTAAAACTAAAGAAAATGATCATTGTAACAATGATGGTGTAATGACCTGTCTGAGCTAAATGTTGAACCTCTGCATCCTAATATGCTCTCAATGACAAAGCCAAAACACATAAACAAGAAACTTAAGAGTGTCTGTACATTATATATATATATAAATATATAGTATGCTAATATTTGCCCTTTGTATTGTACTGCTCAGGCTACTGCAGAGCTTACAGTTACTAAACAACAGTAAAATCCTATTGATGACACAAAGGATGGGAAAAATGAGCCTGTTTCACTTGAGAATCAATTCCAACAGCAAATCCCAATTCCAATGAAGTTGGGACATTGTGTACAATGTAAATAAAAAGAGAATACAGTAATTTGCAAATCTTTTTTGACCTATATTCAATGGAATACACAACAAAACTACAAAGATTTTTCTATGTTTAAACTGATACACTTACGTTTTTTTTGGTCATTTTCAATCATTTCAATTTTAATGCAACACAATCCCAAAAAGCTGGGACAGAACCATGTTTACAACTGTGTTACATCACTTTTCCTTTTAATAACACCCAATAAGCACCTGGGAACCGAGGGCACTAATTGTTGAAGCCTTGTAGGTGGAATCTTTCCCATTCTTGCTTGAGATACAACTTTTGTTGCTCAACAGGTCCATTGTCATTTTTCTGGCTTCATAACGTGCCACATATTTTCAACAGGAGACAGGTTTGGACTGCAGGCAGGCCAGTCTAATACCTGTACTCTTTTACTACAGAGCCATGCTGTTTTAACACAGAATGAGGCTTGGAGGCTTGAAAAAGACGTTGGTTGGATGGCAGCATATATTACAAGTTGTGCAAGTTACCAATGCCATGGGCATTAACACACCTCCTTACCATTACAGAATTTAACACTGACTACAATTTGGATAGACCTTTTTTGTCTTTAGCTGAGGGACATGATGTCCATGATTTCTAAAAACAAATTGAATTTTTTTTCCACTTTGCAACAGTCCAGGCTTAGGCCAAGAGAAGCCGGTGGCTGTTCTGGGTGTTGATAATATATATGGCTTTTGCTTTGCATGGTAGAGTTAACTTGCACTTGTAGACATAATTAACTAACAATGGTTTTCCAAAGTGTTAATGAGCCCCCCATGGTAATGTATATACTTAGGGTACAATGTACGTTGTCTCTACATTATTCCAATTCAATCTAGTTTGAGGAATCAATATCAATTGTATTAATGCAAAGAATTTCCCTTAACAGTGCCTTCCACTTATTACAGCATGGCTTGCAAAACAATAATGCCATATTGGTTAGCTGCTCCAGGCTGCTATTGATGTTAGGGGAGAGAGAGATGTCCTGATGCTATTTGTTGTCTTGCTCATGCAAAAGAGACATGTAAAACACACTAAAGGGCATATCAAACTTGAAAAAGCATAAAAGGACTTCTCTGAAGTGTGATAACACCTGGATAAAAGACTTCTATCATCTTACCAAACACTCGTTCATCATTGATGTTCTTGATGCAGAACCAGAGGCCTGCAGGGAAGGTGCAGACCAGGATGTGCAGGTCAAAGAAGAAGGAGACCCATGTTGTCGGCTGGTGCTCTGACACGGATGCGATGATGGGGATATGGATCTTTGCATAGCTTTAGAGGAGAAAAAAAGGAGGGGGAGGCAGACAGAAGGTAATTTGTGTTGCGTTTAGAGCATTGGGAATGTTGAGACAAATTATACAAAAGATCCTCCTGATTAACTCCTGAATTATGAGAGACAAAAGATGATCTACCTCCCCAGAATGCTTAGGTATACAATGAACAAATTTAGCATTAAAGATGAGTTAGATTCTCTTTGTTCTTGTTTGTTAGTGTATAATCTCAGTGATCCCTCTTTATTCACGCAGGGCTTTGACACGGCAGCAGCTTCTATAAGATTTTAAATATTCCTCTCTAAAGTGTTTTGTGATTACAGCCGGAGAAGAAAAAAAACACACAACGCATTAAGGAATTAGTCTCAGCCTCCAGTGAAAAGAAAAAGAAAACCCTCTCATTGTGCTTCAGTCAGCAAACGGGGAGAATTGATTGGGTGTGCTGAAATATCAAACACACTGCAGAACATTTGGAGAACACAGGGTGCCCGCTGCAAGGAAAAAGTTAGACAATTTCTCAGCATAGTGTGTGCTGCTCAGTTTTCCCCCACTGGGACCATGTGGGGGAGAGTTTATGAGAAAACACACACATGCACTCGATTGAACAAGTGTTTCATCGATAGAGAGAGTGTGAAGGTCAGGAGAGCTTACCCGGTGTCCCAGAGAGAGTAGAAACGGCCACTCCACGGGGCGATGTATCCTGAAAGAAAGAGAAGACAATCAATGAAGAGCATGTAGAAAAATGTTGTCTTTAAATGCCCTTTGTTCAAACATTGGGATGCAAAGATGTCCCTGAAGGAGAAAATTGAGTTAATGTTAAAGTAATCAAAAAGATTTTTGTATGAAAAATTTAACTTTGGAATATTTCACAGAATTTTACGTTGTTCCAACAAAATTAAATTATTTACATAGTGAACTCTGCCCAGATACACAGCATGACCTGCAGGCCAATGAGATTGTGTAGCAAAACTGCCTGAGGAGAATGCAAGAGATGTTTATAGCACTCTTTGAATTTTAAGTGTGCAGCAAAATGTTAATCTGCTGCATAATTTAGAAACAACAAGCATCTGCTTATTAATAAGACACTAAAAGTTTCATCCAAAGACCTTTTCTGCAACAATAAAGAGTCAGTACAACAGCAATACCTTTTATTTATTAATTTTTTAAGATCATTTTGTATTTCCCTCTGTTGTTTTTTTGCATGCATGAGTCCTATTTTAAAATCTGTTTAAAGCTATAAAAGAAACTTTTACTCAGTGTCGGTTTTGGCACACCATCTAGACCAGATATCACCAAATGGCAGACTATGGTCTAAGTCTGTACTGTACTGTCCTCCCATCCAGACCCAGGCTGATTTTGTTGATGTTTCTGATATCAAAATTACCAAGTAAAGTCCAGATGAGTCGAGCAGATACCACTTATTTGAAAAGCCCCCAAAAAGTCCCTAACAATTGGTCTTTTTCCTCTCCCCTCTTTACAGCGCCAGTAGCTACTTAAAACAGCTCCCCCTCCCCCCTCGCATGGACCCTCCGGTGTGAATTCCTACTTTTGTTTAATCATCAGCTTAAACCGACTGGTTTTTGGTTGCAAGTGCAGAGCACAGCCTGGGCTGACGCAGAGCTGCTGCAAACACAGAACTGACCAGTCATCACAAAGCAGACCAGTTGACTGAAATGGACTGAGCCCATGTTGGGAATGAGGCCTTAAAGGAGCACAGGCTCTGACAGAGTGTCTCAGACAGAGAGAGAATACTGGTGGATCTAGTGTACTCAGTATAAAACCATATTTTAAGTGACTGTGGTTAATAAAGATCTTTGCATTTTTCTAGCCAGTAGTCATATCACATCACTCACATCCTTTATTGTAAGAGAGATGAGGAAAAAATATTGAGCCTTCATGTGAATCAGATGGTTTTAATGTTACAAATCTGAATTGTCGCTATCTTGGACTAAAAACTAAGCTAAAAAGCCTTGGATGAGGACATGTCAATGCTGGGAATGCCCTTCATTAATGACTAGAATTGACTTGTTTACAAATGTAACTGAAACCATTTAAGCTGCAAATGAGACTGCACGGGGCATTAAAAGGACGCACACAAACGTCTTATTTTGGAAAAGCTTTGATCTTGAATACACTTCAGCTGTGAGCTGCAGCCTGGAGCCTCCCGCAGTCGCTCACACACTCACGTGAACGCAGACGACATAAACACAAACATTCATATGTTGAGATTTGTTTTTCACCAACATATGGCTCTACCCTGATGTCCTTTGAAGCTCTGTCTTAATAGACTCTGCTGGATCTGTCTCATAATACTCGTGACATAATCACTGTCAACATCATGAATAATTAGAGCATTTAATCACTAGAACCACCACCTAGCAGTTTTTAGTGTCCATGTGGTACACGGTCAAAGTTAAGCAGTTACATGCCTGTAAAGTGTTTTACTTTACAGGCCTGGAACTGCTTTACTTTTGTTTGACGCTGAAATATTGAAAGGTCCACAAGCAAAGGTTTAGAGGTCAGTGTCAGGCATTGAGGACGTTGTGAAAAAAAATGTAGTGTTTTTTGGACATCATCATGTTCACAGGCAAGGAATGTCCAATGACCTTTGACCTCCAAATTCAAATCAGATTATCACTGAGCTACAAAAACTCCCGGGCAAAGTCCAAAACTTTTACAGGCAAAATATGAAAATGAGGCTGAAAACTTTAACCTTGGACCTCCAAAATCAAATCAATTCATTTCTGAGCTGGATTAAACATCACGTAAAGTTTGAAGAAAACCCCTCAAGGTGCGACGAAGGGGAAGATCTTGAAGCTCCAAGGCTCTTTGACCTTAATTATCAAATCAATTTACTATTTTGATGGGTTTGGCACAAGATGAAAAGTTTGTCAAAAAACAAACGACAACTTGGATTTCTGTGGGTTTTACCTTAACGATAAAGTTGTGCAGCCAAGATGTGAGCAGCAACTGACCTTTATTTCACTGCAGCATCAAATTTTATCTACAGTTTTCAGATGACAACTGTAGGGAATTGCCAGTAAGGATTTATAAGGATATTGGTTTGAGAAGCAGTACTCATAGTAAAACACTGAACATGAGGCCTACCAGCTTTGACCTTTGATCTATAACCTAAAAAAATCAATAAGTTCATCTTTGAGTTAAAATGGACATATGTGCAAAATTCAACTAAAATCCCTTATAACATTTTCAGAAGCAACTTTCACACGAATCAAACATGTAACGCCTCTGGCCTCGTCTGAGGCCACTGCAGGGGCATGTGATAAGATGATGCAAAGCGCCGATCCTTAGAGGGGAAGAAGGCAGAAAAAAGCAAAGGTAAGATGGAGATATTTTAGAGGTGAATTAAAGGATGACACTGATTTACCCGATCAATATTTGGCTTGGTGCTGAGGAGACTTCAAATACCCAGATTTTCCATGTGATAAATAAGGTCTGACAGAGCAGAGCAGAACATGCACAGTTTCATGGAGAAAAACTGGTCAAATACAAAGTCAACGGCTTACACTTCTCAATTCAGACATCTGACTGTGTACAGCTTTTACCAGATGTCCACCTGAAGCCAGGACCCCCAAGAGACCAGACTTTAGCACCCACACAATCAGCTCTAAAGCCGGCTGTGAGTGCATCTGAGAACGGCAGGATCACTGTAGATGAAACATGCCACCATCTTTTTTTTTACTTGGCTGCAGTTTTCACATAAACTGGAGTGAAGAGAGGGTAAATCATCTGCTTCCTGTCCCCGGCTAGGAAACAAATATGTCGGTAAAAACAGTGGCGTTCTTTATTAAGGTTCATTACACACAGCAGAGGAGGTGTGTATACACAGCCTGAGGGGGAGGTGAGCGCTCTTCTTTCACATTAAAATATAATGGCTTTCTTGGGAGCTGTCTGAAGTAATACACCAGCAGATAAGAAGGGTAAAGCTGGAGTGGTGCTGTGAGAAAAAAAAAAAGGGTTTCAAAATGGCTTCTGTTTTTGTGCACCAATTTCTCCTCCTCTGGTGCTTTTAAACAAGTCAGGGAGCTATAAGTTGATGATGAATTGGGGCTGGACAATATCATGGGTTTTGAAGATAAAGTGATATATTTTTTAAGAAATATAGTGAGAGCCAAATTGTGAATCTTGATAAATCTTAAAAGAGTTATAGGCTTTGTTCAAGTTGATCTAGAAATGGGTGTCTGTCGTGTTGAATGAAGTGATTCTGGGAATTAATATACACCAGGTCTGTAGCTCAGGGAAAATAATGTTCTTTTATCAGTGCTGTCAAAATTATGGCCATGAAACATGTTAACTTCAAAGTACTAAGCCACTAATTTTTTGATGCACAACTAATGCGCTTGGGTTGAATTTATTTACCCTCAGCATTGTCTGTACATCAGGAAGTCAGTAAAGGAGCGCAACAGTAATAAAGAAAGGTTAGATAAAGAAAGGGTCTTATGCATGACAGTATCAGCTTCAAAGCTCTGCCAGATGACTCCCTCCACAGACCAAAGTTTTAGAGCGTATTTATTCTCACTACAGCGTGTGACTCCAGTGACACACAGACTTTGTGGAGTATTAAGTGCTGCTAACTAATCAGAGAGCTTCCCTCCCCTATATGAGCACTACAAACATGAAGCAGCATCTTTACGCTCATGTTGCTCCTACGCTGATGAGAAGTAAAGATGCTTTACTTCTTTTAATGTGTTTGTGGACATTGTGGAGACTCTTGTGCTGCTGACTGACTGAGCCCCCCTCCCTCCTCACTGTTTACAGACATGAAGCAGAGAGTCCTCACCCGTGCTGATGTAGAGGACACTTTTAGTACTTTATCGGATAAATAAAGTTACAGAAAGTTCAATGGAGGAGTCTAAATTAATTAGCATCTTGTTAAAATAACACTACGTAGTTTTTCCACCCTTACATAATATTTCTAGAATCATTGTGGTGGTACATCACCTCACAACAGGTTGAATGACACCTCTGTTATAGTCTGAGGGGGTCTGTATCACCTTCACTGGCACTATATAACTTAGATGTGGGTGGTAGGAACACTTCCACACTAAAAACTACAAACTGAAATACATGATCAGACCGTATTTTATCAGTCCACATGGTTTATTTATCTCTTGGGACGTCCTGTCGGCTCGCTTCTCCTCCCTCTGTATGTTGACAAATGCACGTTCATGTGAGGTGCTCTGTTTTTGTAACAGTGCAGCTACACTCAACGACCATAGAGGCCCCTAGAGAGCTAAAAAGCTGGAATCTTACTTAGTGCTGCTTTAAATCAACCAATAACATTGCTAAGTACAGAACTTCCTTAATAACAGCAGGGTAATTTAAACAGGGGGGAGTTGCCTTTGCTAAAGCCAGTACCAATTACAGAATAAAAACATAACAAAACCCATTTCAAAATAAACGAGAAACGTTCGGTTTGGGGACATAAAATTGAAAAGCTGTATAATATTTGACCCTTAAACTATTTTCTGACATAATGAAAATACAATATCTGTCTGATTTTATTTGTTATTTATTAAGTCACTTCCTGGCCTGACCGTAGAGACAGCATCTCAGTGGAGCCTGCAACAAAAGTGCCTGAAAGTGGAGGTCTGGTGCCAAAAAAGAAAATGCCTCGAATTGGAAGTATTGTATAAACATTTTTGCTGCTGTAGTATCAAACTGGTGTTAATAATGTTTGATTTACACTACAATTAGATTAAAGTTGATGTTTCTAATATCGTGACATACATTTTTAATTTCACAGATAAATATAATTCTTAGACTCACAATATATACTGCTTTTAGTTAAAAAAAAAAATACTGGATATCATATTAGGTTAATATGGCCCAGCCCATGATGTATGGGTCAGGACTCAGAGCATGCCATCACAAATCTTAATGCTTCAGCAGGAGACAAAAAAAAAAATAAAATAAAATCAATAAATAAAATGGAGGCAACATTTGAAAGGTCTGGAACTTTTAGGCCTCTGCTATAGCCACAAGCCCTAACGGAGCTAAAAATCTTGAGGAAAAAAACATTAGGGTGAAAAAAGTTCAGATAGCTGGCTGTGAGCACTAGAGTTCAACTGGGGCGGTGAAAAGCAACACGTACAGAAGTTCACAAAAAGGCACTGAGCAGAGCTAAATCCTCCAACGCTCACTGCACTCCAACTGTTTAAGTTGCAGTATCCATATCTGTGTTTATATTTGCTTATTATTATCTTCCCAAGTTTATATTTTCAGACAAACCGAATGCTGGTATTCAGCCCACTGAGAGCTTGTAGGTTAAACCATGGAGGGATGGTGTATAAATACACACACTCTATTTTTTGGCTAAAAAGAGAAAATAAAATCTGACATGGCAATAATCCCAGATCTGGATCGACATCAAAATCAAGTACACTGTTCCTTTCACAAAAGGCAAACTGTCAGCCAACTATCTGCCAAATTCAGGCCATTTTTTAAACATATTGTGCTCCAAAAAAGATGAACAGATGGGTGAGAAAACATTAGCTATCTTAGGTCCAATAAAGCTGAGCAATATTTTCATGTTTTTCTTGTATTGCCATGGAATTACCATATAGTATATCTCATCCCAGATTCAAGTCTTTGCTCCATATGTTTCAATATTCAAATGTTTCAACGGTGTCAATACATTCTGGTGATAAAATTCAACTTTGCTGTCACCTTGACTTCTAAACCCAAAGTAATGACCATTTTTAGGTATCATTTTCTTTATTGTTATTTTTTTCTACACTATATAGTATTTCTGCAACAGTTTAATTTCCTTTCTAGGGATTCAGTGAAAATTTTCCTTTTAATTCTAAATGACAATGCAAAATTCATGATTCTGTTTTGCCAATGATACACAATAACTACACTTTTTAGATGAATGAGATATGTCATGTTACAATGCTCCAATTCCAGCACCCTGTCACAAAGAACATTAGGCTGTTGTAAGGGATCAGGGTCCTCTGCCAGGCTTGCAAATGGCATATGGTAATCACACTAATATCTCAAAAAAGCCCAATTAATCTTATGTTGGTCTGTTTTCTGTGGGAAAAGAAGGTATGAGAGGATAATAGCAATGGGAGAAAGGACAAAAGATGGAAAAAACTACACACTATGGGAGAGTATCATGGATCTACAGGTGGCACCTGAGGTACAGACTTTGCAGATACAGAGCTGCTTAAATATTGCAAATGAAAAAGAAAATGTCCTCATGAAGACAAGACAGAAAAGACTTGATTCATGCGATTTGGTTACCTTGTAACACTTCACCAGTAGTAAATCCCTTTAACTTTAACGTGAGCAATGACCACCATTTACCTCATTTCATGAACACTATAGAGTTAGCTGCTGCTGCTTAACAAAGCTCTAATTGTAGATTTAAACAGACTCTTTCTGTGGTGGGAGAAAGATTTTGTTTCCAAAAGAAGAGGAAATTTTATTGTTAGAATTTCAATTAACAATAATGATTTTCTAAGTACAAAAAATCTGTAATATTGATTCCTCTGGTACATAAGCTGGTAGTTATGATTCTCTAAGAAGGAGAAAAACTTTTGTTACTGTGTTCCAGGATGATTTCCACTGTGTTCATTAAAGTCAAAAATGTTCTGTGAAAGTGAAAACCTGTCACTCCCTTAGTACTGTTAATTTCTGCCATGTTGGCTCTCACTTTTGTTATCTTTCTCACAGTTGATGAGCTCTAAGCCTGCTGCAGACACAGCCTGTGAGAGCGGTGCTGCTTTCTCCCCTTGTTTCTTAATCAGACGAGTATTTTCAAATAAATCAGCGCTGCTAGATATCATTTATTTACCCCGAATCATGTCAGCATTATTTTTACAGGTAGGATTATGACTTAATGACAGGAAAAAAACTGTAAAGAGTTGCATCAACCCCTGCCAGCTCTGTATTTCTGCACATTTTGAGCAGCAAAGCAGTCGATTGCTACAAGCTACACAATATATTGCAGGAAACTTTCGACAGCATCAGGGGGTTATGCCTGACTATGTCTCAGCATTTCATCCCAGTACAGTGGTATGAAGCTGCAACCACCTGTTTAGATTGAAGAGTAGCTAAGTAGCTCGGTAATAACAAGATAACAAGGTAGCAGGATATATTCTTGGAGAACCTCTTCAGGGTCAACAAGGTCCGCTTGTTTTATGTCAACGCCCTGCCCACACTTAAAGGCAAATAACAATCCACTACTCTACATTACCCTTTATTTATCTTATTGAGAAGTTACAAACTCTAAGCTCCATCATGAAGAGTTGAATCAACACTGAAATTCAAGATTGCTCCAAATTTGAGCCCTGGACCTTCTACAGCAACTTCAGGTTATGTTTAAAGAACCATAGCTGAGCTTTATATAACCTCTAGACGTCATTAAGCACTACAGCAGCCTGTTCCTCCTAATCCGAACACCAATTATAGAGAGACGGACAAAGTTTAAATGAATGTGTTCAAATTCAGAGAACAGTTATGGCTGTGCTGTCCATTACATATGTCATGACGGGTGTTAGTGAGATATGGTTATGAGGCCATGTAAACTCATATGTTTTACACATCATAATTGTTATTATATGAAATATAGCATGTTAAATCAATATCCACTTTGTCAAATAGGCTGTTTGTTTATGTTCAGTAATAACTTATTGATAAACTGCCGAGCCTCATTTGTAGTCATGACAAATGACAACCCCACAGAAAGTGACAAACTATAATTGCATTTTGACATAAATTAATTAATGTATTATATTTTCAATAAATTAAGCTCCTAAATGGTCAAAACACTCATGAATTCTCCATAGCCACAAACAATGTCTTTAATTTGCATGTGTCATCGGAATAAAAGTCTAAATCTGGAAGGCATTCAATATATAGAGATAAAACTGACTTAGAATTGAGTTACTGTATAATTAAACTCTAACAAATAATCTGCTAATAACATCTCTGTCAACATGTTGGTATATTAAAAAATGTTTTGCCACATTTCCAAGTACAAACTAATATTTCTGGAAATTGATAGGGACTCAAAAAGTAGGTCCAAAACTTTGCCATGCCATGCCATGGACCACGACAAGCCGTACAGTAAGAGCCTCTTAAACTACTGCAGCATACTTCTTTTACTTATACATCACAATGACAAAAACAAACATTCATTTTGAAACTGCTTCATTTCTTTGTGTTATTTTTTTTAAACAAAATTATCTTATTAACCATATCTTTGCAATCTTAATCACCCATTATTCATTCATTTAGTCTTAAAATCAAAAGTAAAATTTAACATTTATTATAAAATCATGGATGCATGACACACTTTAAAACCTATTTTTTTAATCTGAAAACCTGTCCTTGCTCCATGTACCAATGTAACCACTGTATGTGTGCTGAAATACTTTTGAATCACTAAGCGCAGCCACCATCATCAACTGTTGCACACAATGTGAAGCTACTGAAAACTTGCCACCATTCTTTGTGCACTTGAAGTGGAAGATTCACGACTAAATTGTGTTTAGATACAAAGCAACACTGTCCTGGATGGCAGCACCACTTTTAGCTGCTCTTCTCTCTAATAAGCTCAAAGTTCTGCATACATGCCATTTATTTAAATACTGTTAAGAAAGTAAACCTTGTAGAGTGCTAGTTAAATTGGTAAGACAACTCAGTTCATGACAGCAAGCGAGCAGTGGAGCTGGGCAGGTCTTTAAGGCTAAGAACTCTGCTTTCAAAGTTTGCAAGACTGGAACCTACATATGGTGACTATAGATGACACAAAATGAGCCTCATAGCTGTACAGACGCTGCACATAGTGGACTAAACACAATGGATATCATCATGTCAGAACAGTGTCTTGTATTAAACTCCTTTTTTAAAATTTTTTATTTTTTTAATTTAAGGTTTTGAGTGTTTTTGCCTTTTATTAACAGTGAAAGAGAGACAGTGGACTTGGAAAGAGGGCATGTGACAGTCACAGGCAGAAACTGAACCCCTGCTAACCAGGCAAGAGCCTCAACACATGGCAAGTGCATAGTCGCAATCTATGCTGCCAAATCACTACCCTCATATCATACCACTTCTCAAGAGATCCCAGATGTCCCCTGAACTTATTTTTGAAGTATCTTGCCCAAGAATCCATACATTTATTGTATTAGGCATGTCACAAAAACCCCTGTTTCAGTCTTGCATAGAACAGGCTGTGTCAGTGTAAATCCTCACGAGCTGGGTCTGACCACACCCATCTTAGGAAGTGGGTGTGGCTTTATGTATTGATTACTGTGCTCTAATGTTTACCATCACTGTGCAAACAAGCCTAGACATGTTCCTCCGACTGTGGGCTGACCCAGGGTGTGTCTCTAATGGAAAAGAGGTGACATATCCTCTTATGACATCGTCAGGGGATATTTTTCAAACCTACTGTTTAAACACAGTTTTTGAAGGTGGAGCGAACAGGAGACGAGGAATCCTTTCTCATATTGTTTTTGTAAGGGTTTTGTTTAAAAGACAATAATATGTATATTAAACTTTCAAGCCGTTTTTGCCATGGGTTATTCCCATAGAACAGCATCTTATGCACCAGTCTGAAAAATAATAAGGATTTAACTGTTTTCTTCTGTCTTTTACGCAATTTCTTCTCTTATTGTTTATTTATGACACTGAATTTGTCTTTCTCTTGACAGCTGAGTCATACTCATACTTTGGTAGCTTGTTGTCCTTTCCTGTCTGAATGTTTTTCATTTTAAGAGGATTTGTGTTGTTTGTTTTCATTGTTACAGAAACTCTGATATAGTAATGTTTTTCTCAAAGTGGCTGTTTCCAAAGTGGCTGGACAATTTTTTTTCAGTTTTTCAGTTTTTGACTGTTTTCAACCCCTTAGCTACATCACTAGGCTAAATTTGAGGGACAGGGTGGACAGTAAGCAGATGGGGACGAACAGATAGCAGCATGAACTATGCTCATTACCTGCCGTCTACACCACCTCAAAATCCAAATCAGCAAAACATATTGCCCAATTCATTCTTGGAGCACCACCAGAGCTTCAAAGACTGTCAGCTTTGTGCAGTTTGTTCTTGTTTTGTGTTTGAATGTGGAAATGACCAAGAGCCTCTTCTCTCTGCTGTAATCCACTTCTTAATCAGGAATGGATCCGGTGGCAGCCAGGCTCAAATACACTCTCTGAAATCTGATTGTTGACCCAAACGCTTCCATGATTGGCTATTTGACTTTCCAAGCAAACAATAAAATGCAGTGATGCTGGCTACTTTACATTAGATTGGATTTACTAACTTTAGTACCTTAAAGTTTGGATGTATATTTTTCTTTTAGTGGCCCACGGTGAAGAAAGTTTCACTGGGCTCGAGGGTTGTTTTTTTTTTTTTTTTAATTGTTCTGCTTTATTCTGCCCCTTCTCACACTGGGTTGTTGTGTTGACATTTATGTGTATGTGCATATCATTTATTTGTTGGATATGTACATGTACATGTTTGAGATGAATATATAAATCAAACCAAATCCAATGGCTGACAGGGACAAAGGTCACATACTGTATAATTGAAATTTTTAGGTAAAATATTATTGAAAGTCATAACCTAACTGTAACTTTGCTTTCACTTTTCTGCTTTTCCCTCTTTCCTCCAGGTTTCTGCAACCCCTTACTTTGAAAATAACTCGACTAAAACACCATGAAACTATGTGGTGAGTCTTACAGACCTGTATATGTGAGATAGATCACTGTGAGGAAGACCACGCCAGCAGCAAGGGACACCCCGAGGAAAAACAGTGTCTGGAACTCCTGTCTGGTCAGCCTGTCCTTCAGGTACTGCAGGAAGGCGTAGGCTTGGAGAAGTGCAAACACACCTGAGAAAAGACACAGATGGGTAACAAGAGAATGAGCAAACAGAGTTAAAGGAATGAAACTCACACTGAATATTTGAAGAAGTCCTCATTCATGCTGCCTCCTGCAGGGCACAAAGCGGGTCCACGTGGTTAAGCGGCACAATCGTCAGTCTGGCAGAATATTCGACAAAGCACTTCCTGATTTTCCCTTTGGCTGTTCATGCGGATGTATAAGACAAATACTGTGGGACAACATGTTCCAAACGTATGAGAAAGATTCGTTTGAATAAGCTCTTCCTTTTTCCCTTGCATCATCTTTCCTTACAAAGCCCCTTTGGTCAGATTTTTCCTCCAGCTTCTTTCCTCTCTCACTGTCTCACTGCAGTTTTTTAGCATTTATTTGGGTGGTAAACCAAATGTAGACAATAGACCTGGATTCTAGGGCAGCATGACTGATGTTAAACATATAACCAACACAATCTCAACTCATATGATATAATAATTAAATGTGGACAGTTTAGTTGTTTCTATTTCACTCCAATGTCAGTCAGCGTTGTAAAACTACTCAAGAGGTGGGCAGTGTTATTCGTACATGGGCACAAGCATGAAGGGTTTGAAAATCGGGGGCACAGTCCAACACGTGGGAGCATTTTGGGTTTTGGTAAATGCAATTAATTATTACACTTTACAGTGATATCAGCTGTTTGGGAGCATAGCCATGTTAGTTGCTGTACTGTAAATTTGCAGTCTAAAGCTAGCTTTCAGTTTAACAACAGACAGAAAAGAGATGAAGCTAAAGCGGTCTTAAGCCTTCAAACAGCTTCACTGCCCTGGCTGCAGCTTTACCCACCAGGGCTCCAATTATGCATGAGACGTATTCCTCATTAAACCGAAATCGACTGGTTGTTAAAAAAAGATGCACTCCCCACACAGTGTTTGCCCATAAACTAGATGGACCAAAATGGTTTTGAAACAGGCTGTGAGTGTGTTTATTTCTACTGTAAAAATGATGATTTTAAAATTGGGTGTAAATATGATTTCTATCAATGTTGGTTCTCTGTCATCAATGAGATGGTTATCCAAGGTTTCTTCTAAAGCATCTACTAGACTTGTTTGACTTTCTTGATGATGTTTTGCCTCTGCAATTCAGTTCTGGACTGTCTCCATCCGAAATCTGAACACAATTATACTAAATCATGTGACCTCGAGGACCCAGAAAGACCAGAGAGTGTAAGGGTGTCCTCGATCACATCCCCAGACCAGGACCATAACCCCTAGCTGACAACTCTCATGTGTCACCTTGATCATTCACCTTTAATTTTCAATGGAGCCTTCGGAACATGTTAATGCCCTCTGATGGACGCTGCCATGCTGCATGTGTCATCTTTACCAAACTTTAGCTCAACCTCCTCACAGACAGAGAGCCCTTGTTGAGGCGGGGCTTAAAGCTAACTGACCGATAGCTACTCTGCATTTCCAAAACTGGAACTTCTCAGTAAATCCTCAATAAAAGAGGAAATAAAGATATTCACCCCCCTAACAGGGAGAGCACATAGATGTATTATAGTTTTAGACTGAAGACTGTTTTTGAACCAGGCTGTAAACGTATCTTAAAGCTGTTAAAAACGTTTTTTTGCCCGGCATACAATCATTGAGATATCAGGTTATTGCAGCCAGCCTCAAGTGGACACTCTGGGTACTACAGGTTTTTAGCACTTCTGCATGGGCCTCCAAACACAGCTCTAGAGGTTGCCGCCTGGTTTAAAGCTGTGTGTGTGTGCCGAGGTTGAGAGGGGTTAGGTGTCCTGACCAAGAACACATTAGCATATGACTGCAGAAGCTGGCTATCTAACCCCTGACCAACAGACTCTACCACTGAAACATCATTACTCAAAAAATGTAAAGAAAATACAATGTATCCACTTAAAGTATACTGCATAGTCCAGCCCTTTATTACTGTTTTTACTGGTTGGTTTTGACTGTTGAAAACCCCAGACAGCACATGTTTTTATCATCTGAGTGCATTCTTTTCTTAAAAATGAGTATTGTGTATAAGAAATGTGACCTCAGTCCTGGGAGAAAATTGTGATTCACCATCGAGCAAGAACAGTGCATCCCCTCAATTTCCTGCCTTTTTTTAACCTCCATTCTTTGACAAACTATCGCCCTCTTTCACTGCAGCTCCACTGTCGCTCACAGCCAGCCTCGCCCATTTCCAAGGTTAGGCCCCTGCCTGTCTCCTGGAGAGCGTCCACAGCGCTAACACGCTTGTCACTCCATGCCACCCTGCCTGCCTGCCTGCCTAAGGGGCTGACATCTCAAGGGTACCAACCGTGGCTCTGTCACTCTCTTCCCGTCTCCCACTGTGCTCACTGAAAGTCACCACCAGATGTTCAGAGCAGCTGCTATCCTGGCGACATGAAAACACACTCGGTCTTTGAGATATGGAGAGCATGGGGAGCCAAAAACAGAGGGAGGGAGAGGATTTCTTTTGGTGGTGCATTCTTCAAAGCCTCTGTTAATGCTGCTTGTTTGAGTAGACACAGAGGGAAGCAGGGACACTTCAGCGTGAAGGAAGGTGGGATCTAGTTTCTCAAGCTGCCATCGTATGTCCTCCACCAATCTGGATGTAAATGATACAAACATCACGCACGTACAGCCCATCCGTGCTGTCGGGCAGCAGATGGGCCCACACTTGCGTCTTGAGAGGCAAAACTGAACAAGACTTAATGAAGTACCAACGAGTAAGAATGAAAAGTACTTACGGTTTCAAACCCATGAGAGATGCTTACTTATTTTCTATGTTGTAAATGTATTCAGAGTAAGTCCTGTGTTCTTCTGAGGGGATTCAGTCCCTGCTGTAGCCGACCAATCTCAAAGTGTGTGCTATAAGCAGGGGGGCTTATGTAAAGTAACACCTTTAATACATGAACTACAGGAGACAGCTTTAACCTTTCCCCCGTGTTCTTGGGCTTAAATTTATTGGCAGGGCTCAGGGCAGGCTGGGAGTTGACACAGGAGCTCATAAAATGAAATTTCCGCCATGTATAAGAGTGTCCTTGTAAAAGAAAACCCCGACAGAAGGTCTGCTCTTAAACTTTATGTGACTTTAAACGGAAATGTTCAACACTTACACAGTGATTTAAACTGGTGTTTGTTAAACGGGTAGGACTATCCCTCTGGGTTGTTTGGAAAACACCAGGGGTACTTGAGACTTTATTTAAATGTTAATTAAAAGAAATATCAGTTATGCATAATCCTTAAAATAATTAGACTTTAAAAGGTTCAAAACAGAAATGCTAATTTAAGGCCAATAGAGCTCACTTTTTTATTTATATATACTGATTAAAACTGCAATACAGTCTCAATGGCTCCAAGTTTATGTTTGGTCTTTTGACACATTGCAGCTTTTGTGAGATTGACTGACCACAGTATATTTTAGAAGATGATTATTAATGATGGGGTGTCTACTTTTCTTGACATTTTTTTTTGTCAAAATCTGACCTGCAAACACACAAAAAATGCATTCAAACCAACATCACTGTTAGTCAGCATGCCAGTCTGTGAGACATCTGACTGTGTAATCCGGGGAAAAAAATCCCCACTGGCTCTTTTATTTTAGGAAATATCTTTTATTTCCTAATTTTCCTTCCAAAATATCAACCTGAGACACCAAATGGACCGTTCAATGTATTTCACTATTCCATCTAGGAAACAGCCCATAAAAAGTGTTTAGAAGTGGGCAGAACCTTTCAAAAGCATATCTGGCAGGTGGCTGGATGATAAATCACTCAATCACAGTCATAAGAGGAAAATCAGATAATGTAACGTATATTCTGTCCTTTACACTGCAGCAATGTAAAGGACAGAACGTGAGCCACTTTGTTAAAGAAACTGTTGGTAAACCATGTTGGAAGTGGAAGGGAAATTGACTTTTTTAAGAGAACTTTGCATTGTTGTTATTTCTTTTTCATCTGATAAAAAAATGTGGTCCAGATTTGATAAGATGGCTACTGAAGCTATTAGCATCTGTGCTAATCTCTGTCACTTCTGCTGTCCTCTCACCCATGGCTCCCACTTCTTCCTGCTCTGAAGGATGTTGTTTGTGTATCTTGATGGTTAGTCTACTTTATGGTATTATGACTCAACCTCTTGCCTGAAGAAGCTACTTATTCCATATCTTCCTGTCCTCTTTAAAATATTTTCCACCAAAACATTTGCAATAATGAGACAGCTTTTGTCCACCCACTGACTTTATCACACGTTTGATTGTCTCTATTACAAATAAGCATGCAGCTCACATAGTGCAAACAAAGTATGGATGGTAAAGAGTAATACATGTATTATTCACAACACTGTGATTTTGAATGTGTTGAAAATGCCCTCTTTTATTGAGCTGGATAGATCATTAGTTTATATTGATACCAGAGGAAGGGGGTGGACCACCAATGGGCAGTCTAAATTGGATCTTGATGGGAGACAGAGAAATGCTCTTTTGTGAGCTTGTCTTAACAGACAAAAGCATCCATAAGGGATCAAACTAGGTACTGTTAAAACTTTTAGCACTACCTTCTGTTTATTCTGTTTGTTTTTAGGATCTGTCAGTCTCAATATGCAACGCTTCTTTTGTTGTGAAAACAAACTTTGGCTTTTACGGTGGAAGCACTGTGAGGATCAGAAGATGAGGGAAGGGGAAATAAATTGGCTGACTTTTATCAGGGTGAAGGTTAACTCCCTGTCTTCATGTGCTTCCCCTTTAATCTATGTACTGAAAATTCTTGACTTACTTAGATGGATAGATAGATAGATAGATTTTTTATTGGCAGACTCAAGGTCCATAAACAAAACGATAAATACTTAGAGGTGGCATGAAAATGAGAATTGGGTTAGAAATAGAAATGAAGCAAGAGACACTGCACTTTATTGTTTGATGAATTATACTTTTGATTTATAAAAGTGGAAATTCAGTGATGATGAGGTAAAGCTTTATGGTACATTTGTACATTCTGCAAATGTTACACCAAACACATGGGACATTTATGGTCAATTTGGCCCTTAGCTTCTCACTAGTTCCACATACAATTTATTGGCTGTAAATATCTGCAGAATTGTTCATATCTGTCAATCCTAGATTATAAATTTAACGGCAATTATCTGCTGCTACTGATATTGTTCCAATTACCCTAACAAAAATGCATTACGAATATTGTCAAGTTTATAGAAGATTTATAGTCAGAATAAACAGTAAAATCAAAATAGAAGAAACTAAAAGAAGAGGATGAATAAGTTGGTGAAGTCTCACTCAGTTTCACAGCACCACCCTGAACAGAAAAAACAGGGAAAACCTGGATCAATATGCAACAAACTTGCCAATGTTTTTGCCAACTTACACAGTGTGCACAAGTTTGCAACTCATGGCAACTAAAAAAAAAAGGCAAACAAGAATTTCAATATTGAATATGTACAACTTCCATTTCTAACTCCTTATATTATTTATTTTCTGAAAAAAAAATCCACTCATCTAATGTGCATCTCCACTCAGCTAAAACATATTTGGATTCTTGGTTCATACCCTTGAGCCCTAAGAGTCATCAGTGGACTTACTCAGCATGTTTGTGGACTGTGGAAGGAGGCTAGAATATCCTTGGTGATAACCGATGCAGGCAGTGGGTGAACTTTTAAACTCAAGAGAGATCATAAACAGCATTAATCAGATTTCACCTCTGATATTTGATTATATTTGTATATCGGCAAACATAATATCCAGAGCAATACCCAGTCAAATTTGGTCTACTGTCAGTGTTGTCATATTATATTCATATTGTAATATTGTTAATGTTAATAGTGTTAATTTCTTGGGCTTTTTCATAGTCTCACTTTACACTTTATTTATTTCCTTCATAAGGAAGTTGAAGTATAGCTTAAAGACTCGGCATGTTGCAACCTGCTTTCTTGTCTTTACTCAATTTTAATTCCATGCTCTTACCTATTGTTTATGTCTTTGATATTCCTATGCTATACTAAGTATAAGAGCAAATGAAACAACAGAATTTCCCCTTGGGGATTAATAAAGTGTTACTGATTCTGATTCTGATAAACACCCTGTCTCACAAAGGTTTCAAACAAGGAACCTTTCAGCCATAGGACAACAACCACATTCACACACCGCTACCGCCACAAATCAAGATCCTTCTGTCTGGAAGTCGAGGGAGTCACGACTTACCTGCTGCAGCCATGTGCTCGCTCGTCCTGATCGGCTGGAATCCGACAAAGGGGATCTGCATTGACAGGACGAGACCCACAATGTAGAAAGTGCTGTAGGCTGTGAAGAGAGGGACAAACGAGAGACCAATAAGACCACATAAGAAATCGTACAATCAAAATAAACTATTGCACTACTAAAACCCCTCATCTCTCCTCCAGCACCTTGTTTGGGAGCCGCTAAAGGAAATCAGGAGGTATTTAGAGTCTATTGATTTTCACTGTCACACCTCAGAGGGAGTAAACACAAAATACCTAATCTAATGTCATTTGGAGAGAAAAAGGGGAGCTGGCTCCGGCGCAGAGTGGCGGCGGGGCCTGGAGTGAGACTACAGCGGCGAAAAAAACTGCGACTCCCACCTTAGCAGCTTCCCCTCCAGCTACAAACACGCAAGCGGCTTAATTAAGATTTCATACTCCTTCCTGAAGAGTGTGCCTCATTTTTGAAGTAGTTGTGACCGCCCTCAGCAATCTCTCGCTCTTTCTCACACGTCTGCTATTGACTCAAGACAGAAGGAGATGAATTGTGAGGGAAAATAGACTACAAGGTATTTTCATTAAGCCCTGATTTTTCCTCCCTTGTAGCGACAGAGAGACACCTGGCTCTGAAAAGATGAGCAGAGACGTAGAGCGGGGAGAGGGGGATGAGTACAGGAGGCACTTGAGGACCTCATTTTTTTCTGTCAGAGGAATATGGCTACAAATACATTTCTCCACCTCTCATTTGTGACCAAAAGGTGCACAAGGTTAGTCGGATGATGCTCTGGCTGCGCACATCCTCAAGGAACGATAAAGGTGGAGGTAAAATTTTCCACTTCATCTAACAGCCCTGTTTTGTGGAGTTAAATTTCATTGTTGAAAAAGCGCTTGGAGACGGAGCACATGTGGGTCAGATCTCTTCTCGCCATGAGGAGGCCATCATTGAACTTCTCAAAAGGACAGACCGAGCAGATACAAAGAATATTTCGTAAAACTGCGTGCAAATGATACTTGACATGGTTTCATTTTTCTTGACTATGACGGGAGTGCTTGAGCTTGCAGCAACACTTACAAGAAGAGGGTGGAGGGTCTGAAGGATCGAGTTTTCAGAGTGGTTTGATAATAAGTGTTGTGAGAAACCTGAGCTGGGAAATGTGGTTAAAAAAAGACAATGGCAGTATGTGATAAAAAAGATTATTTTTCTGTGTGGACTTCATGGTCACAACATTAGAATTATACATTTTGATATGCTTTAAGTTGAAAATAAACTATTCTGAAACCCTTTTGACATCAAAACAAAGCAATTTAAGTCCTTAGTTTTTGTAAAACTGTAGCTCTATTTTCTTGGAAATATAGTAACTTTTATTGTAGATTTTGTCAGGTTTTCTTCAAGTACATACTTTGTCTTTTACTCTAAACCTACTGGCAGGCTACAGTAAGGTAGAAGGAGGGCCGTATGTGGTGCCCTGATCCAGCAGTTTTCCACCCCTGATTTAATATTTATTCTACAGGACATATTTCACAAGGACTTCTAGGGAACAACTTATAGAAAGGGTTTTGAAAGGCAGAACCTTTAAAACTGCATATCGAGAAGGTGATTTGACTATAGTTCTGTCAATCACATTGAATACGGGCCAATCAGGTGATGTAGTGGGAGGCCCCGATTGCTGAGGAGGTGTCATAACACAAGCCAGCTCATAATCAGGAGAGGAGTGAAAGCATCTTCTCTACTGGTAAATGTCTGAGGTGTTGTTCTTTGTTTCCTTTTATTTTTTTTTTTACAACTTAATAAAAGTTATCCAGTTCTGATAAAACTGCTACTAGCACAGGCAGCTTCTGTGCTAATCTCTACACATGCAGCTGACTGGGCAGTGCCTCAGAAAAAAATTGATTAAAAAAAAAAATACACATTTTCCAAACTGGAGAAAAACATTGGTAACACTTTTTTTTAATGATTGAGTGAGAGACAGCGAGAGAAAACAAAGAGAGAGCAATGTCTGACTTGCACAAATATGTTGGCAACATTTGAAAAAGTGGACAAAGCTTGAGCGTTTGGCAACGGTTCAATCCAATAACACAACTGCTCACAATCTTACTGTTCAATTTTAACAGTGTCTAGTGTTTGTGATTTTTTAAGATTTATGACAGTAAATTACCCAACATTGAGTGATTTTCATTTGCCTTGATATCAAAAAAGTATCAATATTATTTGACATTTGCTATAGCTCAAATAAATCAAGCCTAAACATTTTAATAGGTGATCTTTCAAACAATAAGCAAAGTACTGTCAATCGTAGCAAACACAGATACAGATGTTACAGATGGCTAAATGGAGTCTAAAGGGAAATAGTAAGTTAATTCAAAGCGAAACTAATTAACTTCTGACTATATAAACTATATTGTCTTACCTTTAATTTCATTTGAGAATATACTGATTTATGTAAAAGTCACACTATATTCCCCCCAAACCTGTCAAACTGGAAATTGAATGCCAATCTTCTCTTCCCTCAGTGCTCTGCTGCTGGTGTTTGTGAGAACATCTGATTAAATAAAGAAATAAATGAGACCCAGGAAGCAGGTGGCTGTGTCTGCCATTAAGTGGCGTGTGGGTGTGCGGACGCAAGTGAGAAATGTGACGCTGTATTTGAGCTCCTTTGAGGGTCAGAGGTGTGTGTGCATACAGTTCTATTCTATTGGAAGACAGTCTAAAAAATTTACTTTCTAGCTACTGCAGGTGGAGGACTTCGAAACATCAACACTGAACACCATAATCTATTATAATTGCTTTTGTGTTTATCTGTGTGTAGGTTTGTTTGGGTGCGTGTTCAACTTACCGATGTAGACTCTCCTGCTGTAGCGTTGCATCAGCAGCAGCACAAACACATGCAGAGGAATCAGGTTGATAATAAACACATAACCTCCCCATGCTGACACCTAGAACACACACACATAACACATAAACACGTCAGTCACTCTTTCTGTTTATTCACAAATAATCAGCCCACAAAATAATGCATTTTACACATTTAATGTTCCTGCATTTGGTCAGGTTTTTGTGCTATTAAAGCAATTAAGGATGTGCCTGTACATAAGTTAAAAAACAATATTGAAAAGGGTTGCTCTTCACAGGCTTTTTGAAGCCAATAAAGTGAGAACTATTAATACCAACTATATTTTGTGCTTTTTATTCAAATAATTGTTGATTTAGCATCTATCTGTATATTCTCATTTGGATAATTATTTCAAGGGAGATCTGATAAAGAATGGCAGCAATACACAGCTTCAACTACAACACAAACCCCTGCAGCACATATTTAAAGAAAATCAGTAATAAATAATCTGTTTTAGTAGTTGCCCTTCAGAGAGCCTGGATTCAAGGTGGGATTGGTACAGAGATTTGATGGTTCATATCTTTCCCAAAATAGGCCTATAAATAAAGAAATATCAATGTGCAAGGTGGTGTGCTTTAAATTTTTCAGTTTACTTCAGGATATAAAGGAGACTGACTGTGGATAAACCTTAATGTATCATGAAATACACTGGCCAGTATGTGAATTCTGTGAGCAAAAGCAACCATATACAACATTTAGATGATCAAGAGCAGATGAAAAGGTGGACTCTGCCTCTTTTTGTTTACAAGAAGAAACAGGATTCATCTCTGCGATAAAACTTTAGTAAAACCCTCTGCTTTACAGCAACATACCAAACACGGTGAATACCTTATACTCGACAGCTGAATATCTGTTCAAGCATAGGGGTTAAAATCTGTACTCAAACTGTAAATCTAAATTTGAATACAAAATATACAGTCCTGGAGCACATTAGGGCGCATGGAGCAGTGAACTGCCCCATCCAACAGAGGGCGCTCCTAGTGCAACCTGACCTAACAGGAATTACACCTCGAGAAAAAAGAGGACAGGCAAAAACCACTCTGAGGAAGCACTTTGGGCTTCACATTACACTACCTGTAAAATAAAAACAAGACTGGTCAGTGCGACTATAATGCTCAAAGCGGCTGGCCCACTCCTCACCTACAACAAATCAGAAAGTCAATCCGTCACCCGTCCACTCACTGCAGTTCAGTGGCGCCTCATCAAATGCTCGGCCCCATGAAACTGCGTCTTCCTCTGCAGTCCCCCTCCTCTGGTGGGAATTGAACCCAGGCTGTCTGCATGGGGCAAAAGGCCTCGTATATGGTGCTCGCAGGGTTGCTATCAACTCTGCGAAACCAACTTCACCACCTTCTAGTATTATTACATCCTGATAATTATGGTGGATTTTACGTCTTCTGCTTCAAGTGGAAGACAAAGCAGCAGCAGAAGCAAACCAATTGACTGAATTGTTTTCAAGTTGACAGCTGTAGGTTCTGCGTTTGGTTTGATTTGTCACTGATAACAGTTTTTAACACAGCTGTTAAAATCTGACACCAGAAGCATTAATTTAAATTATCCAACTACATATTTTGATGAACAGTGGCTCTAAATCAGTTTTGAATACCTCAAGTGTTAGCCTATATCAGAATATAGAAATTAGACAATTGTATGTCTAATGTCAGTACCTAATGTTGAGTCATATCATTTTTAAGTCCTTATACTGGCATCCCTACCTACTGACAAAGAGAAGATGATTTATTTGGACATGAGAAGACACAGAGGAGACAAAATCTGATTATGAAAACAAAATGTTGGCAATAAAGTAGGATAACTTTCAGAGGGAGATGAGAGACCTGCAATACAAATACATTAAACCTCACTGCTAATTTGAAAGAAAAGCACAAGAGCAGTTAAGAAGAAATACTAAAAAGCAATTTTCTTTGTGACCAACAAAATTGTTTTTCCAGACATTGGTATGCTTATCAGACCTCCCTTCACCATAACATATTCTCTGATTAAAATGCAAACAAGCTTTATAATAGCAAGTCCAAACCAGCTCCAGTAGAAACAAAGTGTTTCATATACAGTCTCCATTACACAAAAGGGACAAACTGTTTGCTTTGATTACTAATTTAGATTTATTTAAGGATTACATGCTTAATATATATTGGAATCAGCCTGGGGTCTTCATCAATAGCAATAACAGAAGCGTTCGATAGTCTCACTTAATGTGTTAGAAGTAATCCATCATTAAAACACATATCAGATAATCCCTTGCTCATTAACAGCCTATAACATCCCTTGATAATGCAGCTGCTACAAACAGCCAGACATACAACAAGAGTGTGTTAACCCATCCATGTGAGACACAGGATAAGAAATAGTGCAGACAGGGAGGACAACAGTCTATAATAAGGATGAGTCAGCTACCCTTTAGGAGTGTAGAAAAGTTTGACCCACTATTCTTCATAAAAGAGCATCATGATTCATTTTTCAAGCTTTGTTATTGGTATCAAAACTACTAATCTGTCAAATGACTCGCAAAGCTCATCAAATGTTATCCTTAAATTCCACTAAGCTACCAACCAATAGTTAGAGATGTTGCTATAGACTGGCTAGAGCTCAATTCATGGGGCTTTTGGCACTACTGCCTAGAAATAAACAAACACATTAAACATACAGCCTGCCACATAGTTATGGTTTGACAGAATTATGATCTAGAACAGTGGTGGGTAATTTGCACCCCAGGGGGCCAGATCTGGCCTTTCAAACAATGGATGAAATGCAAACATAGACAAAAAACATCCTTAAATCGCCATGAAAATATTAAAATTGAATAAACTGGTCAAGTGGGCCGGAGTTCGGTTCTCTGGCCTGTACCAGAATTTGTTTGAGTATACACACAACCCTAAAAACAAGTGACCTGAGAAGTTAGTTGGTCAGAAACAGCCCAGGTTGCTATGGCAATGGTAAAAGACTTGAGCTTGTCTAGTCTTGTTGTTTGACTACTTAATGTTCTGTTACACTGCAGGCAATACTTACTCCATTACACATGGATTTGAGTTATTTAGTGTTAAGTGTTTAATATTATTATCTAATGTACATTATTACACACCAGTCCTTTCAGATGGACAGCTCAATACCTACAGGACGTTTCACCTGTCTATCTGGGAAACAGTAATTAGAAAGAGTTTGGGAAGGGCAAAACCTTTCAAACTCACATCTAGAATGTGATTGGACAATCATTTTGTCAATAACATTTATTAAAGGCCAATAAGATTATGCAGTAGGCAATTCTAGCCGATTCAAACAGCAAACTCTCACCAAAACCTGTTGGGAGAGTAGTGAAGATATCTCCGTCATCAAGAGATGCTTTCAGTGTCGTTCTTTGCTCTCCATTCAATGAATAAATGTTGCCCCGTTTTAATAAAAATTTTACTGAAACAGGTAGCATCTATCCTAGTCTCTTTCTCCTCAGAGGATGCTGATTGGGCAGTGCCTCTGCAGACCGAGTTCAATCATTCCAGCTTTAAGCTTAAAAGACAGATCTGCCTAATTACAGACATTAAATCAGGCAAATCCAGCTGCACTGCAAGGTTACATACACTAAAGCTGGAGATATACTTGCTGTGACTATGCGTATGCATGATGGCCGCCATGTGTCCCCTTCATTGATTCAGCGCATCAGTTGTGCATGTCATCCAGAATTAATGCGACAAAGATGCAAGGGGCAGTCTACGCGTTACCAGCAGGATCAGTGTAGAGGCAGAGGAGAGATTGAACACAGCAGGACAGCACAGTATTAATCCATTCACTTAGAGAAGGTTTTTTATGACCTGAAAAGGAACAATTTTGGCGATAAGAGGTTTTTGCCTGACAGTGCAGCATGGAGGGGTTGACCCTCTGCTTTTTCCAGTGTTTTTACTACAACATCTATCAGCATAGTTGGCCACAAGTCATCAGTTAACACAGTCACTCATTACACCCATACACTAAGACAGCCCAACAGAGCATGGAGGGAAATATTGCAGAAATAGAGTTCAGACAAAGTTGATGATGAGGTCTGACCACTGGTTAGTAGTTGTCCACAAATACTTGATAATGACATTGATTAGCAGTGTATAATTTTGTTACTCTTACACTCAAATTTACTGCCATGTTTGCAGTTCAGTTCTAACTCAACAGGTTGTTACATATAGCCTGAGGCTGTAGGGCCCTCAAGTCACATACAGGCAAGCATAAACTAAAGTGCTCATGACACCAATGGATGGAAGCGCAGGGACAAACTGCACGTATATCTGGCTTAACACAGCCATGGGAGAAAATTTGGCTAAGTGCCTTGAGTAAGGGTGTATAAATATATGCAAGGACACAAGTTCAAACCCCTCACCTTCAAGTTAAAAGACCTTTCCGCTGCTCAGTTAACCCCCAGCACATCGCTCTTCACTGTCTAAACTGCACAGCACCGAAAAATGTATGTGTTCATTTGAGACAGTAAGCAGGCTTTTCCTATATTTATTCAAATTAAAACAAAACACTACCCTGCCCTGAGTGCCTGGACTTTGTTTGTTGCCATGATATCAGAACAACTCTTGCTCTAGTTTGACTTTTACTGTTATAATATCAAAGAATAAAACTTCTGACAAACCTTGTTGGCATGAAATGAAAAGTGTCATGATTGAATCTGCACAATACAAGCAGCCGCTCTGTCATGCGTGCACGCCAGCACAAAAATAAACACACACTTTGACAAGAGCCATTACAGAAATGCTGTAAAAAACATCTAACTGCCTCTTCTCTATTAGACATAAGCACACTGCTATAAAAACTGAAGTATATAGAGTCTATAAAAAGCAGGCAATCATACTTTACATGGTGGGTGTAAAATGTGAAATGCACCAATAATTTTAAAAGCTTCACTAAAATTATACCTCAGGCGTATTTGAGGTCCACAAAGTATCACAGCCCAGGATAAAGGGGGGCCGTAAAATTACTCCACAAACCACAACTGAGAATACTTGACTACAGCACAGAGCAAATGTAACGCTGAGAGCTCTACGTAGAAGAGGTGATAGGGAGAGATTAAAGGAAAAACAAAAAAGTAAAAAAGCCAGAAAGGGGAGGTAGATTTGTCCTAGAAAGTGAAGCTGAGAAAGACGGAGAGACAGCTGGCGGGGAGAGGGAATCAAAAAGAAAAGGTAGCATGTAAGCAAATCATTTGATCCTTTTCACAGCAGCCTGTCACGAAGAGCCCCGGCGCACCTGCTAAGTGGGATGAAAAGAGCATTTAATACACTTAAGCAAGGAGAGGAAAAAGGAGCACATCAGGTCTAATTGATAAAAACACTAATATGTTGCATTAAAGGAGGGAGTGAAGGGAAAGAAAATCATTAGGTGCAGTTATCGTCAGGGAGACGTTTGCATCTGTCCTTTCAGATGGTGACAGCCAATTAGTTACATGTGAACTGAAACACCAAGTGCCGTAATACCAGGGATGACTTTAATGTGAGACCTATTTAAAATGATGACACTCAGGGCGGAGGAATGAGTGTCTGTCACAGGCGGTCTGAGATCTAACCAAGATCATAACATCCCTGTAGATGAAAAACTAAGAACTAAACTTAACTAGAGGTACCACCTGGCTTTTATAAGTCTCTGCCAGGTCTACCATTACAGGGTAGTGAAAGGTGAAAGAAAACAGCGGTTTAAGAGGTAAGTCTTTGGTAGTCTTTGTCGTAATGTGATCTGCAGAAATATTTGGGGGCGATCACGTCATTGTTAGACAAGCGTCACACCATTGTTTTCCTGTGTCACAGTGAGCCTGCAGGGCGTTTTTCTCGTCCTCTGTGCGATGCATTTTTCCAGTGTTTCTTGAGAGCACATGAAAGACGAAACATTTTCAACTTTTTTGCCCCAGATATGGAGAGGCAACACTGTTTAAGCCTCTTTGGCCAAAACAAATACAAATAACAATGAAAACAGGCAAGCAGACAAGTGTAGTTCAGTTTCAATGCCCTCAGTGAGCTGACTATTATTTGTGAGAATCGAGAATCATTCTGACTGATAACAGGGTGCAGAAACAAAGGGTGAATTTGAGCAAAGCAAGTTTGGGATCACTTAGTTTGTTCAAACACAATTTCTGCCAATTCAATTGAGCTGCATGTGGATCTACATATGCTCCCTGCACTTGCTCCCCTAAAGATGTTTAGGGGAGTTTACATGGAGACAGATACCAAAACATTTTCAAAACTTTTCATTCTGGATTCTGGTTTCAAAAGTTTGTGGATTCAGGCACTTCAGGCACCGTTCTCGTGTAAACAGAAGGCGCAAACGCAATGACAACTCTTTACCAAGGCAGGCTGCCTGGACATTATCCTGATAATATCAGGTTTGCCTTTGTGAGAACCCACTTTCAGACTGTTTCTCTCTCATTTTCTCGTCTTAAATTCATCTGCTCTCTTTGCATGGAACAATCCTCAGACGATATTAAACTGCAAAGCATAGTTACCCTGAACCCCTAAATCCTTGGTGAAAAGTCTTGAATCCAAGTTTTCAGAGTGCTACTGTTTTAACTGATGACTTGCTATGACTGACCCTATTTAATATGCTCTGCATGGCTAAAAAAAAGGTTAAATAAAATTTAAATAATCTCTCTGTGCACCTGTGTCCCTTAGTCTCTGCTGTTTTACCAATAGCTGAAGCTGAAGCGCTGTACTGTCACTTCTCCTTTTAAAACCAAGGCCTGCTGTCAAAGTTACATAGCGCATTAACCAGGGTGAAGGGTCGGTATGGGGCCACTGTGAAGTAGAATAGACACCATTCTGTCAATTAAAAGTCATTCTGCTTTTATTTTGACTTTGAAAGAATAATTTTGCTTCAAAGCTAAACTTCTGAGCCTGATGGACACAAATGAGTATTTCCAAATGCAAGGTCATAACCCGAGTAAATGAAAACATCATTTGAAATTATGTTTGGCTGACATTTGTTTTTGGACCCAGTAATTGGCTGCTTTAAAATTCTCATTTTTGCTCCATGTGTTTTTCCATTAATTTTTATTTGATTTTTTTTTATAAACATTACGTTTTCATTCAGGATCAGGGATTTCTGTATTGTACTCTCAAGGACAGTGTGCTTTTCAGCCAACAGTAAGGCAAACAAGGGAGCATACTTAGAAAAAGCAATGAATACATTTAAATCACTCTTGTTCAGCAATTCTGAAGTCCATGAGAGCAAGGACAAAGAAGTTTATGGTCTGACAGCATTATAGCAGGATGTAACAACAGCCTAAGGTTGTCAAAACTTTCTATAATGTGATTTTTTGTGATATCTCATGTTTCATTTAGACCTGCAGGCCCCTACATAAACATCCTCTGAATTCTGAATGTTTTCTGGAGAACTACACAGAATGTTAACGTCTGCTTAAGTCTTTATTTATCAGCTTCTGTGGTAGACGGAGACATAACATTAAAACATTGAAGCTTTAACTGCAATTAAGTGCCACTGCTCTTATCTTATTTGCATTTTTAAATCATCAATCAGATGAATCAAAATGATCAACATCCATCTACATACTACTTTGACGTTTCTCCAGGTCTTTAAGATAAAAGCACCACAATGCTGCATCAGATCTGAAAAGGTTTAAACTGCTTAATTTGTCATTTTAATGACTGACAGAAAACTTCCAGACTTTGGTCATATTTTTATCAAAAGCTGCTCTAGGAGGAGGACAGATAAAAGCCAAAGACAATTTATCGAACAACAAATTACATACCAATAGTTTGCAAATCCATTTCATAAGAACGGTTTGTCAGTGAGAAATGACTCCAACAACATTTGCAGTAAAACTCTGTCAACAGGGGGGCCTCCACAGAAAAAACTTTAAGAGCTCCTGGTTTAGGTGATTTCCAGCTTCTTGTGAACTCCACACTGGACATTTTCCCTGAGATTTTTCAAGCACTTTGCCATCTAGCAGAAGATATACCCATCCTATATCCTTCATTTAATGATTATCACATCAGTGTCTGATTCAGTCAATAGATGCTGCTTTATGACTCTTACTGCTGCTCACTATGTTTGCCTTTCTGCTTTTAGTTTGCTCCTTCTTGTGTATTTTACTTGTGAGCTGATGCAGTAGAATTTAAGTAAGTAGATTAAGCTGTATACATGCACTAAATAAACAGATTATTGGGGATAAGGTGTCATCCCTTCTCATAGTCTGATAATGGTCTGACAAAGGTTATCAGATCATGGTCTTGACATGAATGATTAAGCACGGCAGAAATTATTAGTGTCCATGTAAAGGCCTCTTAGTGATGCAATGGTAAAACTAGAGGGACTGAAAAGTCAACAAACAGGCACCATAAATGTCAGTAAATGTCTGTATAATATCTGAAAATGATTGCTAATAGCTGTTGAGATTTCCAGCAAATCTTAAAATGCTAAAGCATGGCTGAAGCTTAAACATAATGCCTTTAAAGTTGCATACTCATATCAGACAAGCGACCATGAGATGTGGCGTTCTTCCCAGAATCTGTATTCAACAAACTCTACATTGTGACTGAAGTTTAACCTTTGGGGTCAGTTAGATAAATGCTCACTCTGGCAGTGTGTTTATCAACTTGAGTAAAAAGAATGGGAAAGACTTGCCATCTGGTCACATCAGCAGACCATGCAAAGACGAATGCCCATGACAAAAGCAAAGCTGTGTGAAGTAATGGTTCTAACAGGCAACCCTCTAACCGAGGCACGGGCTAACAGCTAAGGGCAGGAATCAGAAAAGTCTTTTAGGCGTTATCGCTCTCTGCATTTTACACCGGGCGTATCTGATGACCTCAGGGTCAATCCAGAGAGGGTAGAGGGGACACAGCAAGCAACAGACTGAAGAGGTTTACTTTGACTGTTGGTTTATTTGTATTGGTGTGCCTGGAGGCTGCATGCTTATGTTTTTATTTCACATCACGTTATGCTTATTCACTAACTTATCTCTTTTAAAGATTCCAAGATGACATGAAATCAAGGCTCTAAATGATTAAAGTTGAAGTTGCCACAAAAAACTGTTTAATAAAGCTACAGAAGATTATACAGTTTTGTTCCACTGTATTATACCTCAGTAAACACAGACTTCTGTTTACATTTCATTAGAAGCCCAAATTATCTCCTTCTTGTTTAATTAGATGGAATAAACAGTCTACAACCAGCAAAGTTGATATGTGAGGCTGTACTTTGGTATAGCTGTACTGTAATCTTAAATGCCGTGATGCTAATGTCAATTTTAATAAGCTGTTATTTAGCACTTGTTGAGTTTACCAAGTGTCAGTTCATCCAAGCAGTATGCGCATGCAAGTATCCATTAATTAGCGAAAAGCACAGCATGTAGGATTGCACAGTAGTGGGAATTTTCACAGTTGGGTCTTTACAGTCTATAGGAATTAACGGGCATTAATGGGATTTCACAGGAATAAAGGGGAAGAAAATCTAGAATTTACAAAACTGAAGGTTGGCCCTTAACAGAAATTTTACATATAATTGTGGAAAATATATTTCAGCATAATCTTGACTAACACAAGCAAATTTCATTCAAGAGAACATACTAGAGAATATCTCTGATATTCCTCAATCACTTGCACATACCACACTGCTAACGGCAGGGTATTGAGGCGAGGCCCCCTCTATGCACTGAGCATTCCTCCGTCAAACACGCAGATGATTCCAGAAACCTTGAGGCCACATATTTGAGCCTGTTGACTACGTGAAGGAGTACAAATTGATTGCTGGACAAAATAATAAAAACTTCATAAAGTTGCAATTACTAACAAATCTGCTGAAATATATTTTTTAGCTGTATTATTTCACATGGATGTCGGCCTGTGGCTAAACAGAGTATTTATATTTGGATATGATACAGTTATTTTAAATCACCCCCAATTTCCAGTGAATTCAATTCACCCAATTTAGAATATTATCAAATTTCAAAATTATCAAAATTCCCCTGCTTAACTTCTCATAGAAAGTTTCAGGAAAGTTACTGGAAACCTTCCAACCCTTCAAACTTTTCTGAATTTACCTGAACAAATGAGAAACTTGTTGGGGCTTTTATGCATGTGTGAATGTGGCTATATGTATGAAAACAGCTTTCGATCAAGACCTTTTTCATACATACAAGCATTAAATTCCTTAGAAAAGTTTAGGTTAACCTCCCAGGAAATCCCCGTCCTTGCTTGGTCACGTATGTTCTAAAAGCAGGAAGATTTCTTGCAGTTCTAGGTTTATTTGCACATGTAAATAGGTCTTATCCCCCCCTCCCCCTTTCTGATTGATGAGCAAACTGCAGGAAACTTTGCTGTGCGGGAGAATTCTGGACAAGCATGTCAAAGAATTTTCAGGGAATATTTCCCAGAAATTTTCAGGTGCTTCATTTTGGTACCATTCATAACTGTTGAAGGTAAATATGCTGCCTTCTCTGCTTATTGAGCTGTTAATATTACCCTTTAGCTAAAGACACAGACATTACAGACAGGTGTAACGTTTCCTTCTCAAAGGTTCTGTTTCAGGAACCACTAAGTTACTAAGACCATTTTAAAAATATTGTTTTGGCACCAGTATCAGAAAAAAAGTCAAATGATACAGTGTTCAATGCTACTCAAGCAGACTTTTGAAGTCATCATTTTGGAAATAGTAACTTACTTTCAGTAAACACAACATAAGGTAAATGAGTGGAGCGGGGGAGGGCCTCTAGCCTCCTGGAAACAACTACAAGTGGTTCATTCAAAGTGATATTCCAATGGACGATATTTATGCTCCTGTGATTTGTCAACGCAACCAAGGCATCCAATGGGATTTAAGTGATCCACTCTCTGTGCAGGCTCTGAAGTCAGTCACAGAGGTATTACAGAGGCAAGATGAGCACAGCAGAGCCAGTGGGGAAGCACAGCACTGTTCGTGCCACATGTCTGTACCATTTCCTTTCACACAATGCAAAACAAGTTAATTGATATCTTAACCAAATGATGTCACAGAACCAATAGTCATGTCTTCAGGCTTAATGGTAAATAAATTTCTGACAAAATCTTGTCTTGAAATCTTGTTGCACAGGTCACATCAACCTGTTCACACCCGTTAACTCTCACATTCACACACTGATGTTTTTAAGTTGATAAGTTGTCCATCAGTTTTAGCTAACAAGTCTGCACCCTCCCGTTCTCACTTACAGGCCAGTGACAGAGCAGTGGGAACAGCTTGGTGCTTAGTGTCTTGCCTAAGGGCACACTGGCATGTGACAGCAGGAGCTGACCTTGAACCTCAAATTGATGGGAGAATGTAATATGAGTTTAGGCCACTGGCACACTGGTGACGTTGTGAATATGGACCATAAAATACACCCAGTGCTAAATCATTAAAAAATAAAATACTCTGATTAGCTTGAACCTGTACAGATACAATTCTTCAGCCCAGATTGTGTAGAGGAACCAGGCATGACTGAAAAGCATTTTTTATTATTGGTGTTAATGGGACTGCTGGTGCTTTTGAAGCCAGACTCAAATGGACTGCTTGATTGCAAATCAAATTACTGGGCAGGCTCAACTCATGACTGTGATAGAAATAGATGAGATAGGACAGAGACAGAGGAGATGATGCCCAACAAAGGGTAAGTGCTGGAGTAACACCAAGGCTGCTTCTATAGAACTCTAGTTCGTTGGTATGCATGCAAGCACTCATGTACTATTTGAAAAATCCACCCTGACATCAAGAATCTATTTCAAAAGTTTGTGTCAACTTTAACTACAGATGATTACTTCATATCACCTCCAGGGAAATCCAGATGTTTGTTTAGTTATACAGATGTACCCTCTGGGGTACATTCCTGTCTTGTGCCAGTGCATCTGGCAGGTGTGAGATACTCCACAGGACAGGTGAACACTTTGATGTGCTGGTGGCAATATTTGTCTGCCTGTACCTCCTGGGGCAATGATGGTCTATGCTAAATTTCAGAGCAATTCATCTAACAGCTGATGTGATGTTTTTGTGTGGATCAAAGTGGCAAAGAAATCTGTTTCTGACATCCAACAGCTACAGCGGTTTTGTGGCTGAAAAATGAAACAAGGTTACATTTAAAAGGCTGCCACATAGTGATTTTTCAATCTTAATTTGATCAAAACATGATAATTAAGGCTGAAAGCACTAAAAAGTTACTGGAAATATGTGCAAGGTACAAAATGAACACTTAACATGTTTTGTTGAATTAATTAGATGTTTTTAATGTTCAAATGAAGTGTGATTATACTACTGAAATAGGGCAGAAGCTGAGTAACAGTAATGTCAACATCACCCTGTTTTCACCGTGATGGGAAAAGTAATATGCTGCTTTAAATGTCTCATTTTACTTTTAAAACTTGCAGGAAGCTTAGTGGAGAAGTCAGAAGTACTCTGAACCTTGTGATATCAAATTTGTAACTTTGTTGACAGTTTTCAGCAATTTCTTTCTGCAGGGTTACGCTAGGTTTTTACCTACAGTAGTTCTTTATTCTCTTTGAAATGGCGGTTCAGTGCTGTTGCTCCAATGTGTCTGTCATAAAGCTGTCAACTTTCCCAAAGATTAAACTCAGTTTAATTCTGTCCTTGCATATGAATCTTGTGATCCTGTTTGTAATGACCCTTATCGAGGCCTCTAGCAGGATATCTGCAGAGGAAGACTTCCTCCCACAAGAGGCACAGGGCTGAGCACTCCTCCGCCACCACACCTGAGTGGAAGGCCAACAAATGGGCTTGCTGATTTGTTGTGGATGAGGAGTGGGCCAGCTGCGTTGCACATTATCTTGTTTTTTATTTTGCCATCAACAGTGTGGGTTCAAAAGTGCTTCCATGTGACACTCCTCGGATGTTGTTATCGTCCACTCAGTGATTTTGCGCGCCCTCCATTTCCTCAAGGTGAACTTCCTGTTGTTGAGGTCAGGAGAGGAATGGAAGGACATGGTGTGCTGGGAGTGTCACCTGCTGGATCGGGTGTTGGACCAGGTGCCCTATTTAGCTGCTGAATTGTATCATTTTTACAATGTGAACTAGAAAGGAAGCGAAGTGCTCCGCAGTACAATTCGTGGTTGGTTGGCAGCGTGTTTGCTTCATGTGGAATTTGGGGGTAACAAAGCACCCAGTTCGGACCCTCGGTGCCCAGTTTCGGTTGACCTCTGTCTGTGGAAGACAATAAAAGTTCTTGGGGGATTTTCTTGATCTTTTGTTTTTCTAACTTAGCAGAGCCTATTATTTTTCTTTAACATGGACATAGTGCTGCATTATTAATATCCATATCCATAATTTACATGTTGTGCTTTCAGTTGAATCAACACCTTGGACAAAATTCATCTGGCTCACTGTGAGCTGTTAATTTGGCAAGCAATCGAGTCAAAAGTGCATCAGTTCAAAGCTCTACACTTCAACTTCTACTAATGTATGATATTAGTACTGAATGTGCTGTTAACAGGGGGGCAAACAGGAAATAGAATTCATTATTTAATCAGTGCTGCATGTATGGAAAGTAAACTTTGCTGCAGGATGTGATGCGATATCTGACACTGGTGCTGTTGGGACATAGAGTAAGGCTGTACAAATTACAAAGTAGGCAGAATAACAAAAAGTGCTTTCATAAATAAATCTCTTGGCTTGACTTTAAAAGTAGGTTACACTCCCAGAAAAAAAGAACCTTAACTAGAAATCCTGAAAAGTTCAAATGTTCTAGTACTGAACAGGAGTTATTGAGCTTCAGCAAGTCGATATGTTTAAGCTCCCCTGCAACTTTCTGTTCCTATAAGTGAAAACACCATATTTTACAGAATAAGAACTTTGAAGCTGTCTCTTACTCTAGGGTATGGCTTTCAACAGCACTAGTAAAGCAGTGCAACACTACACTGGATATTGAATTTTTAAATCAAGATCATTGAGTACATTTCATTCAAAAAAAAAAAATCAAAAGACTGGTAAGAATTCCTTAACAATATAATTATTTTAAGCATGTAATCAAAAACCTTGATTTATCACAATTTACATTCAATAAAATCATCATTGAGGATCTAAAAAAACATGTTATCTTAGACAGCTCCATAGATTATGTAACAGATCCTGATCATGCAAGTTGCTCTGCCAGAAAGGACAGTGAAGGGTTAAAGGGAAAAGTAAGAGAAGCATTGGGAATGAGCAGTGCAGTGCAATTGATCCATGCATCTACTTTTGCTCCATCCTCCTCTTTTTCCCCCCTCTCACTCCTGCAGGGATGAAAGGAGGGTGTTTCATGGTGAAGTTGGAAAGTTCCTGTGGCTCCTGTCCATCAGCAGGTACACGCTGCTCTGATCCTTCTCTTAATCTTGTCCTTCTCTGTCCTCTCCCTCCTGATTATGCCAATATTCAGGTGGGGAATCTCTCCCTGTCTGTCTCCATATCTGCTTCACGAGTGTCACATTTGATTAGGGCCCCGGGGAAAACAAGCCCCGGCATCTCCTGACTTTACAGACAGCATGAGGTGATGGAGTGGTGAAAAATGTAGGGATGGTCAGTGAGTGTTGAGGGTACCTGTAGGGCTGGGCAATATATGAGGTTTTGACAATATACTGTTTTTAGTCAAACAAATGCTATATAATTTAAAGAGATTTGTAATGTAATTTTATGAAATAGTATAGTTAAACATGATTGTTCACATTCACAATGAGAACCACAAACAGAAACATGCTTATTGACAACATGATAATGTTTAATCTAAATGGGGAATTACCTTCTGTTTCTTTTAGTTTTTGGGAGAATTTTTATGACTGGTTAAAATCAAACTATACTGACACCTTTTTGATGAAACACAGTTTCAAAAGAGGACTTTCTAGAAACCCTGTAATGGGTGATAAATTGTTTTAAGTTATGAAAAATTGGAGGCAAACACGCTCTCACTGTCCACATTGATAATGTTTGCAAGAGTGTATTGAACAACTCAGCTGCCGTCAAATCAAATCACGAGTGAATTCATGAATAAAAACTAAAAACTGGACAGATTAACAGTTTTGCTTGAAGGAGGGAAAAGACTAGAGGTGATCAATCAGGAATGAACTCTGGTTTTCTAATGTGCTTTAAACCTTTCTATTCACTGTGGGACTGATGTCTACAAACTTTATGACATATCTCAAATGATAATTTTATTCTATGCTTTAATCTGAATATCACAGATTATTATATCATTTCATACAATAAAGGTTCCTCAGTTTGATAATTTTGTATATATGTATCTGTACAGTATGCACTCCTTGATATGCACCTCATCATGTCAGTACTTCCTGATGTTTCAGTCATGTGATTTAAGGTGTTCAGATTTTTCAGAGACTTCAGTTGTTTCTGATTTTGAATATACATTGTGCAGATTACATTTATTTTATAATAGATGGATAGATAGACGGATAGACACTTTATTCCAGACTCAAAATCCATATCGTTACAGTATAAAAGTATAAATATTGGTAATAAAATAAAATAATTAAAAATACAAAGAGACATTTGCTCCAGTGTTTCCAGTAACAAGAGAAATATCGAGTATCACTTAATGAGGGTTCAGTCAGTGAGATCAAAATTTCATTTTCTGAAGCAGTTAATCTGCACTTAAATCGGTACATTACATTTCTGAGCACAGCATGTAAAGTGGAGACATTAAAAGTGACAAACAACTCACTCGCACTTGTCCATCTTGGCAATTTTAGAACTATTCTGAGAGTTTCACTGTAAGCCACCTGCAGCTTTTTCATTCTGGCTTTGCCGAATTTAGTCCACAGGTGAGCAGTATACAGGGGAGTACAATAAGCTCTAAAGAGCTCTATTTTAACATTGTCTGTGCACATTAAAAATGTTCGTGCTCGAACATATTAGCTTGTGCATACAGTTTGCAGGACTGTAGCTGTATATATTTAATTATGTACAATTTTCAATTTTCCACTGCATTTGTGCCCGTATTCATATTTGTGTTCAGTGGTAATAAAAACACAGCAAAAATGAAGCACAATTACATAAATTACAAATATTACGTTGTTCGTTCATCTCATATATTCCTACTTGCGAAACATGTCTCTTTCACAGTTTACGTATTGAAGAAATCAAAATTCCCCACCTAGAGTATTTTTAACACTGGTACTTTAAAAACAAGGGAAGGCAGTTTAGCAACCATTTAATAATAAACCTAAACCTCTGTATTTTCAAAGTAATATCATTTGAGACCTAGTTATAGGGCTTGAATTTTTAATTGTCAGGAGATAGTTTACCTAGTTTACCAGTGATCTGTAAATTAACAGAATACTGTGCTGCTTTCTTTGAGCCAACAGAGCTTGTTGGATCAACAGTGGTGAGCGCTAAATTTGTTATCTGTGATAAAGCGAAGAGCACTGTGTTAAATGGCACTCAGCGGCTTTATCATGCACCACCATTCAGCTAAAAAATCAGACATGTTACTTTTGGTCCATATTGTCCAGTCTAATATACTTAGATCAGACGATGAAAAGGAAGGAAGGGTTGAGCTGGTGACGATGATGGGAATGAATGTAAGCCAAGTTTGTTGCTGCTGCAGCAGTGGGTGGGCTGCAGAAACAGCACAGAGAGACATCACATCACTGAGGAGACGAGTGGAGAGAGCAAGCAGAAAAAGCAGAGAGAGAGGCATGAAGACTCAATGTTCCCTTTGCTGCTCACTAGGACAGAGCACAAGTTGTATCTCTCAACTTTTTTCTCCCTCCAGTTTCATCATCCTGTGTCTCTCCATGTCTGTGTCATGTTCTCTCCCACATCTCTCTCTTTCATTTCGTCTCTGCCTTGTTTTGTCTCTCTTCTTTTCATCTTTCCATCTCTTTTGTCTCTCCAGTCTTCTGATGCCACAGCCCCGTGTGATCGATCGAGCTGGATTTGAGTAATCTGTTTCATTTGATATCGGTCTCATGGCCGGCCACTGAGATTAAACCCGAAATGAGCAAGAAGCTGCAGATTTTCATAGAAGCAAACAATCTGTCGTGGAGGCAGTGTGCCTGAGCCGACTTTTTTTTTGTCTTGCCTCTCTCATCAATCCCCCCGTTGGGCTCAGGCCTGAATTTATAAATAATGCAGGAGAAACACTGGCTGAACTGTTCGGCCGTTTCTCCGTGCGCAGTCATGTCCATTCAAACACCCACTATCTTAATGATATGCTTTTCGATTCCACTTATCGTCTTTTATGAGAAAGTTCAGACCTCCTGTGGTTTCTGCAGAGTCTAAACATGAACTGTTTAGTGTGTCAGGGCCGGAACTTTGACAAAAGACAGCTGCAATACATGGCAATAATTTCAAAGTAATGTGAGAGTCTTACATGACAAAGCGTTTCCTGCAGCGACGGCAGCCTGTTTGATGTCCACCCTTGTAATCATGTTGCCACAGACTCAGTCATTGCTGGCTTGTTTTACTCAAGGAGACACATTTGAAACAGTACAAGCTCTTTATGCATGCAAAATTAGGCGCTATTTATACTTCCTGAATCCTGCTTTTTAACTGAAAACAGTCACGTGTTCTATTGTCATTGATGATTCACTGATTGTTTGTGCCAGCACAAATAAGCTGAATATATTTTGGTAGCGTTTCTGACTCAAACACCAGGAGGAAATAATGGTAATAATTCATATGAAGAAAACATTTACAGGATCAGGCAAAAGAGTTTGGAAAATCAAATTCTGAAACAAACAGAAGCCTAACGTGAATGTTTAGTAGCAATAGACTCACATTGATAACTTTTACAGATGTGTTAAGAAGCACAGGACGTAAAATCTGACACAATGATGCAAGCCCTCCCTCCACTACAGGACATATACAACACCCGGGTCACCAAGAGGGCCCACAACATCATCAGGGGCCACACCCACCCACAACACAAAGTGTTCACACTCCTACCATCTGGCAGTCACTACAGGTGTGTAAAAAAAAAAAAAAGGGTACAAGACTCACCAGCAGCTTTTACCCCCAGGCCATCAGGCTTCTAAACCAAGGACTTAACTCCTGGACAATACCTCCATAGGTTCAATTTTTGCACAATTTCTGCACATTGTTGATATTTGCAAATTTGAACTGTCCTGTTTTTATTGCACGTGTGCACTTCATATTTCATATTTTATAAGTCAGGTGTTTATATTCTATTTTATATTTTAGGTTTTTATATTTTATGTATATGTTTGAGTTATGTGGTGGTGGGAAGTCGCAAAATAAGAGTTTCATTGCCCATCAATGACCGCTGTGTTTTAGTGTGTAAATGACATGTAACATCTTGAATCTTGAAAAGGCCAGCGTGCCTTTTTGTGTATTTTGGTCAGCTTCAGGATACTGTTATGTGAGCATGAAACGATGCACGAGAAATAAGAAAATTTGTAGTATTTTTCCAACTGAATTGGAACAAAGAAACAAACTGTTCGTGTGAAGACCACCTTACAGTGTGTCACTTCAGCCCAAGGTATATTGTATTTACTTAAAGCCTGTTTATTACAAATCCAAAGCTCTAATCCTATGTAGAGGCCTGCATAAGCAGTCTGAAGTGAACCTCCTGAAAAATTTAACAACATATTGAATATGCAGATTCCAAACCCTGTAATATGTCTGCCGGGCAGCACCAGGTGGCTCCAGCCTGTGGAACAAAAGCCTCTACTGTGTGCACTTTAGTTTCGAAAGAATGACAGCAAAAGGCAAAGCAAAATCGTTGAATATATTTGCCCAGATAGTGGAAGTGCATATCTTCATCTGTGTCTGTCAGTGGGCAAACAAACGCATAAATCTCCCTCATCCTCTGCCTTGACTGACGGCATATATATTCCATCTCCTGCAATGCTGATGATCGTATTTATGATGGCCTTTTTTTCTTCCGTAGGTCAGCATGATGCATATTTATCCGATTAGTCATCAAAAATACTGGCCAACTTGAGCAAGGATGCATGTTTTCATATTTTATATGAAGATAAACTCCAAAAGCGGCTTCAAGGTTTTCAGGATGGTAGTTATTTCATAAATTCTGCTGTATTGTGTAGAACTGTGTCGTACTGTGCCCCTTCTGACTTTGACCTGGAGGCAGGTCATGTTAGAATAGCATCATATAATTAGTCTATCATATTGCAGATACTTTTTTTAAATTTGCTTTTGTAGGTCATATAGAAGAATCAGTATTAATTTCAGTTTGTGTGATCACCAGCTAAAGAGCTCAACAGCAGCTTTAAAGGAATTTAATCAGATTACATATAATGCTATGAAATTTATGTAATGGACACACAAGCCTTTGTTATGTTGCAGCCTTCCTTTGGTCAAATGTGTCTTATATAGCCAATGATAAGCACATACCCAGTGCTTTGAGTCTATATTTTAGTTTAAGCTATTCTTACCATGTAGAAGTAGGAGAGACAGCAGCCAATGGTCCAAAATACAGAGCCTGTCTTCACTGATTTCACCTACGAGAGAAAGAGAGGAGATCACAAACAGATCAGTCACGACAGTATTTCAGATGTATATGCCTTTGCTAAAAATAAAACACACGGGTCAATGTAGTTTGTTCCTGAGAAAGCAGAAGAAAGCACAGCAAGATGCACATTTTCTGTTGTAATAACATGATCTAAAAGGAGGGCAAAAGAGAAAAAGGTACACGTTCCCATTAAAAGCCTGCTGTTTTTGTGATTTGCAGCGTTTTAGGGTAGGGTAAGACTTTGTTTTGAAAACTGCTGTAAAATGTACTCCTTATAAATGGGGTTAAAATGGGACAATGATGCAGACTTTGTATCTCTTTAAAAGTAGTTTAATAATCATGGTTTAATGATCAGAGCCGATATGTAACAGCCATCTGTAGTAAGAGAGGATAAAAAAAGAGCAGACTGGACCAATGAAACTGTCTTACAAAAAGACTCCTTCCCTGAAATGGGCCGATGGAGCAAACAAGTGCACATTAACATTAAGAAACACACTTAATCTAAAACCACACCCCGATGGTTTAATGTCTCTGCAAAGTACACAAGTACCAGACAGAGTACAGAGATGGCTTTAGAAGATGGGCTTGAATGGTTTGGTGAAATCTCATGAGCTGGAGATGAACACCAGGCCCAAAGTCTTTGACCTTTGAAGTCCAAAATCTAATCAGTTTATCTTTGGGACACAGTGTGCAAAGTTTGACATAAGTCCCTCTAAGTGTTTTAGAGACGTCACACTGCGGGCAAGGGATAATAATGATACATGATGACCTTGGATCTAAGAGGGGATTTGAACAATCCATCCATTCATTATCTACACCGCTCATCCCTTTCTGGGTTGCAGGGGCTGGAGCCTGTCCCAGCTGACATTGGGTGAGAGGCGGGGTACATCCTGAGCCGGTCACCTGCTGATTGCAGGGCCACATAGAGAAGTGTACAACCATTCACACACACATTCATACCCAAGGGCAATTCAGAGTCACCAGTTAACCTAATGAACATGTTTGTGGTTTTTGGGAGGAAGCCAGAGTTCCTGAAGAGAACCTATGCATGCACAGGGAGAACTTGCAAACTCCATACAGAAAGGCCCTGACCAACTTGGAGATGGAACCAGCAACCTTGTGGCAAGAGCTAGCAAATGTGCAAAGATTGACAGAAATCCCACGTTCAAATGTAAGGGATGATCATTAGATGACAGAAATCCTTAAAATATTTCTATAGCTATTGTGTTCTTAAGCAAAGCACATAAGACACCAAGGCCTTGACCCTGACACCTTTCTAGTTGAAGTAAAAATCAGTGCAAGTGTGAATAAAATCCTTCAAACTTTTTCACAGATGTTACAACAATGAAAAAAAATGGGATGATCACGAGGCCCTGACCTTGTATCTCTAAAACTTGATAAACTTATCTTGTGGTCTGGATTATATTACACATTGACAGAAATCCTTGGAAGTGTTCTTGAGATGTTACAAAAACAAAAGATGAGGTCATGAGGTCATGACCTTGACATTAGACCTTTTACATGCTGAGTCAGGGCGGTGATTTGTGAACATCTAAAAGGAATTTCCCTCAACATGCAAGTGTTAATTCGTTCATAAACAACGGAGGGACAAGAGTCACGATGACCTTGACCTTTGACTTCGAAAATCTAGAAAGCTTGTCTTTTGGTCACAGTGGACAGTTGTGCAAGGTCTGACAAAGAAAAAAAAAAAAGACTGTCTAGTTGGCTGGACGAACAGCCGTACAGACAGACAGGGACAACTCAAAACATAGACTTGTATTAAAACAAAACATAAACATCTAATAACCTTAAATTATTATATAAGGATTAATAATTCAGATTTTTCTTTGAGTGACCTTAAAATAATCAGACCGAGAGATTGGTAACTGGTGTGGAGTTTGTTAAGAAGCTTAATCACATCAGGTGATGCTTGAGATCTGATGAGAGAATCAATAATTGTCCCACGGTGGTCTCACCTAAATACCTATCAGAGCATCACAGACAAACCACTGGACCAGCGGCACATTAATCAGCACAGAAAGAAACACTGACACCGCTGCGTTCTGCCCACATATGCAGAAAAAGTCCTCAAACAGTTCTTTCTCGTGTTCAGGTGGGCTATATAGTAAGTAGGTGACCTGATTATCATCCTCTCTATAATGAAGAAGGAGCTTATGTTTGTGCAGGTGGGAATGACAACATTTTAACAAATGGAGGCTCCACTTGAGGCTGGCAGACAGGACGTAAACCCAATTCAGATGAGATTTATTTCTCGAGGGGATTTATTATGACATATGCTGGTGTCTGGTTGAGATGCTGCCTTGGGTAAACATGTTTATCAAATCACATCTTAGAGGAAATAAATATTCACAGCACCATGTGCCAAAAGTCATCAAACTTGGTCCGATGATGTAGGTCTACTAAGTCTACTTTCTGTGAGTGCGTTGAGTTTTAAATCAGGTGACAGGGTGTACAGCTTAGAAGTTGTAATTATACTACAGTGAACTCATACGGTGAGATTTGTGGGATTTGCTAGAAAGAGCCTCATTTAACTGCCAATCTCACTGCTGAGCAAACAAGAATTATTCCATTACAGCTTTTTTGTGGGTTATGAATGTCTAATTTCACAATGGTTGTCAAAATGAATCATGATTCAAGCTCTGTCTTGACTCAAAGTTTTAAAAAATTTCTGCAATCCTGAATTTAACTGACACATTGAAACCAGTGTCCTCAGTGTACATATGAAAATATACACTCACTTACCATTTTAATAGGTACATCCAGTCAAGTGCTAGTTAACTCAAACAGCTTTTCATCCAATCACACAGCATCGACTTGGGAATGTAAACTTGGTCAAGACAATCTGCTGAGGTTTACACTGAGCGTAAGGCTGGACATGAAAGGTGATTGAAATGACTTCGATGCTTTTCTTATGGGAAATCGTGTTTTTGCTCTTCTCATGACCGGTTGCGGTAAGAGTTTGATTTACCAACTGGCTCCTCTGGTCGTGGAAAAGATGGGAAGGACTCCAAACCCCACTGTGATAATTGTGTCTCCGCTGATTTCTCTCATGGACAATCAAATCAGAGAAGCCAGGAGGCTGGGGATCACTGTTGGGGAAACCGGGAGATGTGAAAATCCTCTGCGAGGCAAAATAACTGAATATCTCCGGTTATTTGGGTGTATGTTCGAAAACCGTTCGAGGTTGATTTTTGGGAAAAGTGACAGCCTTAGTAATAAGCAAATGATACATCTGTGCTGTATACTTTAAAGTAAGACTATAGCCTAAGGACTGTAACGTAGTTTAAGCTAACGGCTAACAACAGGGTCTAGCTGCTACGTCATACTGTGGCTTGATATGGATTGGTCTGCGATGCGAGTGACTGGCAGAACGATCGTCCAATCACCAGCTGCAGTTGTTTTTGAAGGTTCTGCCCTCTGAAAACTTTTTACATGGGCTGTTCTCCAGATGGACTAGTGTAATATTTCCATGGCGGACATATAAGATAAGATATTCCTTTATTAGGGGGGAAATTCCAAAGGAATATGGAGCTGTCCGTCTGGCGTGTCAGGTTAGGATGTGCAGCTGGCAGTGTGACGACAGTGTGATGCTATTGTGTTGATGTAGACCATCTTTCCAGTACCTTGTTGAATCTATGCCACAAACAATTAAGGCAGCTCTGAAGCTAAAAGGGTCCAACAGGGTACAAGTAAGGTGTTCCTAATAAAGTGGCTCATGAGAGTAAATTTGTGTATGTTGAGGAAAGGTGAAAGGTCAGACACTGTGCATGTCAGAACTTGTATAGTGAATGTCTTACATGCCAAAAAAGCAAAGCTGATGCTAATGTCTGCAGTCTGATTTGGTACACCTTGAGTAAAAAGGCGAGGGGCTTTGGCCCATTTTACGGTTCTGCAGTGTGAACATGAGACAAACCACAGGGGAAATGCAAAAACAAATCATTTCTTCAACACAGCAAACAAGCTGTAGGTGTGAATATAACCAAACACAGCTGTCGCTATTTCCCTCCCTCCACTGTCCCCCTACTGTGGGACAGAGATTTTATTCTTCCCTCTCTCTGTAACTAGAACGCCTGTATTGTTTTCTTTATTTTCAGACGAACACACATTATAGAGTAAAAGCAGTTCTTTTTCACTGCCATCTCAAATTAAAGAGAAAGCTCGGCAATATAAACTTGTCTTTCAGTCAATCAGGCTTTTAATCCAATTAAATGTGTCAATGCAAATATAACTGATGTGTGTAGGGCCAGAGGGTCCAAAACTGAACCATTTGTCACTAAATAAATTAGACTGGTTGACTAGTACCAGGGACTGAAGTCTCAGTTTTTATTAAGAAAATTAAAGTGGATTAAAATGAAACCTGTTGAGAATGTGTTTTTAAGGAACTCCAGCTACAAAAACTGCTATTAGGCTCAGTCCCATTTGTGATTCTTACTCCTACACCTCATTTTAAGAGTCCACTCACCCCTTACAACCGAGCGAGGAGTGAAAACAATCAAGAAAGACACTGCTCATGTTCTCCCTGTAAGCAGATGAGGCATCTGGTTTCCTGAGGAGCAGTATTATTTTTGACAGCACCTTTGAATTTAGTTTTAGTTTTAGTCACAATTTAGTCATCTAAACTGTTTTGATTTTAGTCCAGTTTTACTTGATGAAATTTCACAACATTTTAGTCGACGAAATCTACTGTAAATTTAGTCAACTAAAATATGAATTGCAAGTGTAAGGCATTTTTTACGTTTCCTTGAATTTCTGAAGTCATGTTTTACACTTGGATCCCGCCACCTAGAAGCTAAGGCAGTTGTGATTGGATGTCCCTCTCAACTCATCCAACCTTTCCACACAACCAAAGTATATTCCTTACTTGTCTCTACTTTCTACATGATGAAAATTAGGTCTGATTGGATTTAGTCTCTCAAACATTTTAGTCTAGTTTTATTCTGTTGACGAAAACGTCAGTTAATTTAGTTTTCGTTTTGTCAATGCACACCTGTTTTTCAGTTATAGGCTAGTTTTTGTCAGGGGAAAAAAGGTTGTTGATGAAAACTATGACAAAAATAGTTAGTCAACAAAATTAACACTGCTGAGGAGTCCCTGGATAGACAGAAAAGGGATATATGAAGTATGGCTACCAAATGATGAGACTTCCCTTTTGAGGATAAATGTGGTTCATAGTCACAGTGAGTGTTATATATTATAGGTTGGGTATTCACACACAACTGCTGCAAGTTTTAACTCAGTGACATCTAGCCTACTTTGCTCAGTGCAATGATTCCCAATGCATTCAAGGAATTTTCCAATAAAACTCAGTTTGGAGCGTGCCTCCCAAACAACCACTTTAAGGGCCACGTACACCTAGCACTTCACTCAATTTAAATTCGTCAAGAATTTCTCTTCAAAACTGTCAGCACTACCATCAAAACAACTTCTCCCTTAATGTCTCCATCTTGAGACTTTTTTTCTTTTGTCTGGAGAGAGACTAAGCACAGCGCCAGATTAGTCAGACAACAGCTATTGTGCGAGCTGCTGTGTTTCCCTCAGACAATATTTCCACTCAGGCTGGTAAAGCTAGCGTGCAGCCTTGTGTTGTTTATTCAAAGGCATGTTTGAGCCGTGTTCAACTGGGGACTCTCCCCGCTGACGTCCCAGCCTCTGCTGCTGCTGTCTTTTGTGAAGACACAGAAGTCACCCAGCAGGAAGCCGGTCCATCTAATTAAATGTGAGATGGGAGAGAAAGGGCGGAATTATCCTAAGTGACAATGACGGTATGGAGCATGAAGGGTTAAAGTGGCCAAAATCCATATATGTGTGTGTGGGTAATCATGTTACCAAGAGCCATAGTGTTAAGAAGAGCTGCTCTCCTGAGTGTGAGAGGATTCAATTATAGATTATGGGAGAGTGTGTGTGTGTTGGGATGAAGGGAGGGGGGGGTAAACACAGATTAAGCAAGTGCAGTTGAATGGGTTATTAGCGGATAAAACGAAAGAGTGGGATAGTGAAGATTGGCCTGAGACTTGACAGAGCAGCTTTTTCCGCACTTTTGCCATGCATAGTAAGAAGGGATGATGAGATGGAGGAAGAGAGGGCCAGAGAAGGGGAATAAGAATAGAAGGAGTGAGAGGATAGTGAGAGCAAAACAAACGGCAGCGACATAAGAAGACAAAGACAATTAAAGGAAGACGAGATGGAAGAGAGACAGCAAAGGAGGATGGGTGAACACAAAGACAAATGTGGGTAAATGAGACTGATAATGGGAAGCAGTGGTGCATGGCCGGGATGATTGTTTCTCAGGGTCCCTGCCAAATAGAACGAGGGACGTGTGCGGTAGTAGACCAGGGGATGAGAGGATGCAGGGAGATGATGACACATCAACTAAAGAGACAATGATGGCTGCTGCGAGGAACGCCTTCCCTAAGCCTTTGGAGATGTATTGATCATGCACACGAAATGACAAGAAGGCATTAAAAAGGCACAGATGAAGATTCGCCCCTTTCATACATTTCTTAGTAAGGAACAAAGAGGTTTGGTAAAGAGTTTTCTGAGTGTGTCCTGAAAAGGTTGAGCCTGGTAAGCACTGTTTACATTTGCACAAAACTTCCTGAACAGTTTTTGGAGTGAGCTTCATGTGCGAGCGCAGGCAGACAACATTTCACCCAACCTTAACTGTTTTCTGTCCTTCAGCCTTCTGGGAAATTTTGGCATCTGGTGAACTTGTACAGAAAATGCGACAAAATGTATTCAGAAAATCTGACAAGAGAAGTAAGAGGTGGTGGTGACGTTAATGTCCTGAAACCAGTGCATAACCATGGACTCATAGTGAAGTGACTGGTGCAATCTCTGTACATGAAATGAATAGGAGTGTAGAAAAAATCAATACACCATAGTATCGTGGCAAGAGTAGATCAATTCAAGGCCACCAACTACTGGTACTTTTTAATGCATTATTTCCCATCATTTAACAAAGCTTTTGATTCTACAGAAATAAAATCAATTACTCATTAAGTCCGCACAATGGTGCTGTTGAGCCATTTAGCAGGTGAGGTCAGAGAGTTAGTAAATTAAACATGGCAGCACTGGAGAGACAAAAGGAATGCACTGTCGGCATTCTGTTGACTTTCATTGAACTTTCAAAGGGACATAAGATATGGACAAGACACATGGGAAGGAATGACGCGTTAGAATAATATACAAAGAAATACAGCTCACCTCTCTTGGTACTACCAAGGGAAAGCAGACAACAGCAGAGCTAAGCTAACCCTGCTAAAAAAATCAGCCATCACTTGATGCTAAGTTTGTCAAAGCTGTTGCCCAAAGCTGAGTGAGCTTAGAAAAAACACAATCCATAACCAACTTTATGTGCAAAGACTTAAGGCCTCACCATGGAGGAAGAAGAGCTTTTGTTGGATGCTGGCTGGAACCCAGCAATGTGCCTCCGTCTCTGCATTATTTCACTGGCACAGCAGTACTGAAGCTCTACAGAGCAGCGAAGCTCAAATTAGGAGAGATGCTGAGCATAGCACGTGTTGTCAGTCTGTCAGTAAATGTCCAATTAATTTAATGATGTCCTACTTTTGTCCTAGTGTTTTTATAAAAAATTAACTGAAGCGTCTATTGGATTTCATGTAATTTGTCTTTTTTGCCTTTCAGACATAAATGTAGCCAAGAATAGGTTGTAAATTTCAATCAAACAGCTCAAGCATGTTCTTTTTCACTAGTATGAAATTCTTAGCTCTTTTACTGATACCATGAACAAGTCAAACTACGCATAGCATTGGTATAAAATAAATAAATAATTAATAAATCGGTCAACCACCTCCAGATGTTTTTAAGTCATGTCTTGCCTCCTCAAAACCCCCATGTTTCATGCATTAAAATGCGTGTGTGAACAACAAACTCTCTAATGGTGTATTCCCATCAAGCAATATGGTTAAGTTTATTTAAGTTCAAAAAGCAACGATTTGGCTGGTCATCATCAAAAGTTGGGAAAGGTGCCCAAATCTATACATCTATACGGGCCAGCTTGGGTTACAATGCAACACAATGTCTATCTTACCCTTAATGGAGGTAGTCTAGCAAGTTGGTAAAGATGCTGTGGGCTTTGGAAATGTAAGTAGGATTTGATTGGTACAATTGCAGTATACCTAATATGAACACAGCAATGTTGACAACAACAACATTTCTGAAAGCACTTAATAGTTAAGCCTGCCACCCTTACAAGACGGTCCTCAACCTTAAATAGGTGTGGATTATAAACACAGGTCTATATCTTTGTATTCATTGCTAAAATAACATCTTTGTTTCATAATAACCAAATAGCCAAAGGCAGTTTTACTTTGTGTTCAGACATACATGCACCTATATACTTGTGTCTATGATAATGACTTGAACATTTGAACCTTAATGTTTTAGCCAATGTCTCTTTGGTGTCATGTGTTGTTTAATAAGTATAGGGATTAGTGGTTTATTCAGGAGAGCTTACTGTTTAGGGGTAAACCCAACACCACCTTACCTGACATTATTCCTGCAGAAATGTAAAGAAAATTCTTCTGACTTTTGAGCTGGATTCCCTTCTCTGGCTGACTGAGGCAAAGTCCTGATTTTATAATGGTTTACTATAATCTCACCAGCTCATCATCTTGTGGTGTGAGGGTTGTTGTGGTGATCCAAAGAACGGCCACACCAATTATGAAAAGAATATTTGAACAATTTGAACATCTTGTTGTGTAAGAGAACTCCGACAACTGAGCAGGCACTTAGTGGATTTTCATAATGAACTAAATTATAGCCAAATGGGGAACAGCAGAATAAAGAGGCAATCACACAAACACCAGAAAATTCTTTTTTTTTTTCTCAGTTCATGCTCACACTCCCAACATGTCCATCCAAAGTTTACAGCTGTTTATTTTGGTAAATCATTTTTAGATTACGTCTCTTTTTGTAACAGTTGAAGTCAAATATTAGTCATGTTGCTCAACATAGTTTCAGCCTTAATGACTGGACAATCATTCAGATGTTAAGACAATTACCAGTTGTTACATGGAAGTCACTGACATAAGTCAAACTTACTGTCTATATTGGTATATTGGCAGGTCTCAGGCAAAACAATGTGGCAATAAGATAAATCACAATAAGCCACAATCTAAAAGCAGAATGATAAATCAATTTTATTTGAATCATATAGTCATCATCATACATCTATTATCACTAAATCATTCTGTGGTAAACAAACCTTTTCTATCATATTTCTCATCAATTTTAACGCTGCCTTTTATGCAGTGACCCTGATTTTATCCAAAGTTACATTCTTTCCCGAATTCTCTGTAAAAAGAATTCAAATTTCAGGAACAACTCTTGCTGCCATTTATTTTCTTTCTCTAAGTTCTTCAGGAATCTTACCAATTCACATACAATGTGGCAAGATTCCTGTTTTTTGGATAAGTAGCAGAATCTATTATTATGTAAGATTGCTCATCTAAATAAAAGTAAGATTATTAAAGTAAAAATTAAAATAGTTTGTCCTAATGTTTCAGGTCTCACACATTTTCAACATCTATTTGGATTTTAAAATCTTCTATTGCTGGCCACACAGGTTATTTGGACATTACACTTAGAGACCAACACTGGAGGGAAACACCCTCAGAGGTATTAAGAAAACCAAAGAAGTGGAAGGATGAAGGCCTTTACAAGATTTAAGCAAAACAAAAGTGCTGTAAAGTGTTATGTAACACACGCACTGAAAATAAGACACTTCTCTACATAAAGAAGCTGAAAGCATTAAAATGTTAGGTGGATTAAACTGGTGGTTTGGGTGTTTTGGCTGAACCAGCCCTGACCTGCAATGATTACCTCATTGTTCTTGTTCATGTTGTTACAGAAATCCTAAACTTGGTGCGCCAAGAGATCATTTTCAATAGGACTTAAAACAGCAAGAAAACCATATTATAGATATACTATTCTTTTTGAAGATGATTTAAGAGAGTGGGTAGAATTATTATATGGAGTAGTTTGTACAGATTTGAGTGCAGAGAGACAGTTCACCTGGAGTTCACCTTCTCCAAAGTTCAATCATCTGCAGCTCTGTGCAAAGTCTGCTGTCCTTGTTGCCCATTTCTCAATAATCCTTTTTGCCAACTGCATTTTCTGACATGTCTCTGATTTATTACATCTCCTGGTTACGTTTCGCAACACCCAAAAGAAAAACACTCTTGTTTTTTTAGTGCATCCTCGCTTGCCTTTCAGTTCAAATCAAAGTATGCCTGTCTTTGGATGTGTTGCACTTTTTCCTTTATTCCATTGTGCAATATTTGCTACTTGCTGGCTTCAGAGACGGTAAATCAATGCATGTTGGTGAATAAAGTCCTTACACAGGGTTTGATTGATTCTATTTTACCTTATAACATACAGGCAGTTCTTGTACACATGGGCTCTGTGCAGATAACTAGACTCTTGAGAGCAGTTCAAATTCTGTTTACTGCATAAAGCTGGGGAATGGATCGAGATTTCCAGATAGTTATATACATCCACTGTCCATTTTATTAGGTACACCTGCCAGCACAAGTTTGGAGCCATTTTTTTCTTCATAACTGCCCTTACTTGCTGTGGCATAGATTCAACAAAGAGCTAGAAACATAGCTCAGAGATTTTGGTCAAAAAAGTGTCATCGACTGCTGCAGATTTGTCAGCTACTCATCCATGATGCAAATCTTCTGTTCACCCACATCCCAAAGTTACTCTATTGGATTGAGATCTGGTGACTTTGGGGCCAATTTAGTATAGTCTACTCCTTATCATGTGAAAGAAACCAGTTTGAGATGATTTGAGCTTTGCACCATGAAGAATAATCCTGCTGGATATAGCCCTCAAAAAATGGTTACACTGCGGTCATAAAGAAATAGACACCGTCAGCAACAATATTCAGGTAATTGGTGGTAAGGGCCCTAAGTTAGCAAAAAGTATTCCTCACACCACTACCTGTCTAAACTGTTGATACAAGTCAGGCTGATCCATGCTTACACGCTGTTTATGCAAGAGTCTGACCATACCATCTAAATTTTGCAGCAGAAATCAAGACTCATCAGTCTAGGCAGCATTTTACCATTTAATTTTCTTCTACTGTCTAACTTTGGTAAGCCTGTGCAAATTGCAGCCTCTTAACTGACACCTGGGGTGGTCTCTTGCCGCTTTAGCACCTCAGCCTCAAAGGTTTGACGTGTTATATGTTCAGACATGGACTTCTGCATATCTTGATTGTGACAAGCTGATACTTGAGTTACTCTTGCCTTTCTATCAACCATGCTAGCCATTCTTTAATGACCTTTGGCATCCAGAAAGGTTCTTCGGCTCCCAAAAGTCTTGTAAACTGAATATTTTCTCTTTCACAGACCATTCTCTACGAACCCTAGATATAGATGTCCATGAAAATCCCTGTAGTTGGTTAGTTTCTGAAATGCTGAGTCTGGCATCAACAACTATGCGTAAGCCACCTAAATCACCTTCTTTCTCCTTTCTGATGCTCAGTTTGAACTTCAGCAGATTGTCTTGACCCTTTCAACATGCCTTAATGCACCAAGCAACCAACCAACCAACAAATAAACAAACTTAATTTCCACTTAAAGTGGAAGTGCATGTTAGTGTATTTCTCTATATTTCCTAACAAAAAAATGAAACATTACACAATATTGAAGGTCTGGGATTTCATGTTTGGTGTCTTCATATAAAATGGGTGCAATCAGGACTGTCACAATATTGGATTTTCACCTCACAATAATCATGGAGAAAATATCAATATGATGATATTATCACAATACTGATAGAAGATTTTGAATAAAAGCATTCTAAGTGTCAAATTAATCCACGTCCTGTATTTTGTGATGTTTCTGCTTTGGCAAAGTAAAATGGTTCATGGGAGTTTTTCATTTATTCAGTTATTCATTTATTCTGCTTTTTGTCTGTGCAGTAATGATATCATTACAAAGCAAAAGAGACTGTGTATTTTAAAATGCATTTTCAAGATCTACAACCCCTTCTTACCCCTCAAATCAAGTCCATGAATTCCCAAATGACTCGTGTCTGTGTAAAAAAAAACACAAAGATGTTTCCATCAGTCTCTGATCTCAGTTATGGTCTGTTGTATCTGTGACTGATCCAGTGGATCATTCATCTCATGGGTTATATATAAATATTGCCTAAAAACACACAATTTCCTGTTTCAGTTGTTCTCATATTTGCAAATTAAAAGCATTTCCACAGAGTTAAATTTAAAGTCTTTTATTGTGAAAATAGTTCTGAAGTCTCTGTCATCATTGACAGAGCTTTGCTATCCTAAAGTTTGTGGACATGTCGTGTTTTTAGCAGCTTCTTGTAAGTTCTTATTTTGGACTTACACAACAAAGACATCGTTTTAAACTCACATCTGAAAATGTAGATATAATGGCTTCAGCCCTGGATCAGGCTGATCTGTGTCGATACCTTCCAGCACATAGTCTGTGTCAAAACTTAAAGATGTACAATGATACTCTGCAGGGCAAACACACTGTATAAAGTTGTCTTCAGGCATTAAACTTAGAGAAGAGGAGACACACTGTAAACACATACACTGTACATGAGGTGGACACAGCCTTGTTCTGTGTGAATATGCGCATATGTGTGTGTGTCTGCTTCACTCTGAAGAGGAATCCCTCTATCGCATTGCTTGTGTTTGCCAGTCAATGCAGCTGTAAGGATGAACAGTATAGTACCGTATGCCTATTGTTAGCCAAAACTGATATTTGTTTGGTTTCGTCCATACAGGTTTACTGCGACAGCCCTAAGTGCGATATTGCTGACTTTATTATAATATATCAAAGATCATGGTTTTAGCATTGTGACATCCATTTGCTATCTTTACAGAAAAAACATTGACATATTCTTTCTACTGTGTGTCATTCAGCTGAAAAATATTGAGCAATGATGTTCTGGTCCATATTGCCCAGCCTTATGCATGTAAACATAATATTTGTTTTTTGTCCCAAAATGTGGAATAATGTTTAAGGATGTATGCAATTTCAGTTATTGGCCCTACCAAATGTTTGGATTCACTGTACCAAGCCAGAACACAGACTCTGAGCCTGTTTTGTTGTCTCAGAGAATTCACTGTAGACACCACAGGCGTGCTGAGCCACTCACCTGGACTCTAAATTTCATGTTATTGCCAGATCAGTTACAGTCAGTGAGTTTCAGATCAGGCCACAGAGCAGAGTGAGTCACACTACCCTGGACCAAATGTTGAGATATACATGCACGATTTGACAAAGTGACATAAACTACGACGGCTGAATCCTTGGACAGATAAAAAGGTCTCTTCCAACTCAGGTAGCGGCTTGCCTGCCAAGCTTGTTACGCTGCATCGGACAGCAGCGAGGCACGACGAAACACCTACATCACTATAAAGTCAGGATAAAAGACTCCATGTTTCTGCTCTAACAGAGGAAGATCAACGCCTGGAAGGTGAAGTTAAGGGTGCACAAATTTCCAAGGAGTTAGTATCACCGCACACTGGCTGCCTGTGGTGTGCATAATATAGGCTCTTCATTTACTCTACAGGAATCCCCAGTGAGGGAACCAGCGAGATGTCCTGCTGGCCAACCAGTCTAATACGATAGAGCTCTTCTATTGAACAAATTTGTTTTAATCTGTGGGATATTTTGATTTAAGAATTCAGATCAGGATTACACTGTGATTGTAAATTGGAACATCGTTTTAGGAATTCTAAAAGAGTTGGCCTCCCATGACCCTGACGCCGCTTCATTACTGCTCCTTTCTTGGTCCATGTTTGATAGATACTGACCACTGCAGACCGGGAACACCCCACAAGAGCTGCAGTTTTGGAGATGCACTGACCCAGTTGTCTAGCACTCACAATTTGGTCCTTGTCAAACTCACTCAAATCCTTATGCTTGCACATTTTTCCTGCTTCTGCTTTGAGGACAAGATGTTCAATTGCTCCCTAATATTTCCCACCAACCTACAGGTGCCATGATGAAGAGACAATCAGTGTTCACCCCCGCTTCACCTGTCAGGGTCAAAATGTTAGGCCTGATCAGTGTAAATGGGCAATTAGTCCAATAGATAATGAACAAGTGCTACTGCAAGGAACTTAGAGATTTCACCACAGTCAATAATACCCACAAAAGATACAGTGCATCAGTTAAAATCCGTGGACATGAGGGGTAAGGCCAAAAAACAAGTTTGAATGTAGGCCTTGTTTACACCCTCCCCCATTTTTCCTTCCAACAGAGACAAAAAAAATCCTATTGGATGGGACATTGTTTGGAGATAGAAATACTCACAATTTTCAATGCTTTTCATATGTAAAAGCCCACCATTTTGTGTACAGGCACATTTCTTTGCTTGTGGTTGTTTTCATAGGATTAAATAAAGGTGTGACGTTCATGTGAATATTTTGTGAAAATAGTGCCAAACTATATTGTGTACCTCTACATGCAATATTACAGCAAACTATAAATTTTCTTCTTCTTCTTTTTTATTTGAAAAGTTAAAAAAAAAGAGGTTAAAATTAAAAAATCAAGTTTCATGTGGTAAAATCAGAGATTTAGTCTTTAGGCCACATTGCCCAACCCTCACTGAATGCCTGTGACCATTTTTGCTTGGTTTCACTCATTTAACATTAACACTGCCATCTGATGTTTGGCAGTGTTGATTTACCCAAGATGGTTTTCATTGTATGTAATATTTGATGATCAAATTGTGAATGTCTCTTGGTCTTTGACATTTCTTAAACTTGTGTTGTGTAACGCTATATGTTGTTGAATAGTTAACATAAATAAAGACATAAATTGAGATAAAGAATAGAAACGCTGCTCTGAGGCACAGTTTAGAGCATAAGTAGTCATTGGGCAGTAGCGTTATTTCAAAAGAAAAAAGCAAAGCAAATGTGACTGGCTGACCTAAAAAGTGTTTCCTATTGGTTGGTGGATCAAACTACCCAAAGGTAGAGAAAGATCCAAGACTGCAGATAATGATTCAAGTGCAAGGATAAAGATTTAAGCTTGTGCAGAAAATGTTCCAAGCCAGCAGAGAAAAAGACGGAGAACAGAAGCTTCAGAGGTGAGCAGGAGTAACCTGAGCAAGAGGAGAACAGTTTGAGCACAAGCAAGCAACGGCAGATATGAGAGCAAGGAGACATTTTAAGTAGAGACGGAGAGAATCTAAGAGCAGGGGGTTTGAGCACAAAAGCCTGTTTAAAGGGGAATACGGGAGCTAAAAGTCTATATGCTCTGCTCTCAAAATGTTTGAATGTGCTTTTGAATAAAGATCACATTTTACTTTTAATAGAGAAGACTCTAGCATGCAAAGTAAAAGCCATCTATTCCAGAGGTGCCACACACCCAAAATAGAAGAGCGAGTTTGGTCTGACAAGCGCACATTTCAACTTGTTTTCAGAAACCCTACAAGTTAAGGAAAAGGACCATCCAGACTGCTATTAACTTAAAGTTCAAAAGCATCCGAGACAGTGTGCAGTGGACTGATGCCTATGCCACGGGTAACCTGCACATCTGTAAAGGCACCAGTAATACTGAGAGGAACACACAAGCAAGGGAACAACATCTGCTGCCACCATGTCTGTGCTCATTTAGTCAAGATGATGTTGAACAAAGATCAGAACAAGTTACAACTACATGGCTTCATGGTTAAAGAGTGCAGGTACAAGACCAGCTTGGATGCTGTCTATACCTGTCTCTGATGTAAAATCTATGGCACATTTAAAAGGGCAAATAAACTGCTGAACCACTTTAAATGAAAGAATCCCATTTTTAATAATTCATCAGTTACTGTATTGTGTTTATTCTCCAGATGCTTACAGCATGTTGTTGGAAGACAAATAAGACATAGCAGTAAGCATTATTTTGCCCCAGCTGTTCTGAAACTTGTGATAGGCATCAAATTTAGGATGTGTGTATTTTTCCTAACAATAAAAAAGAGTTTATCAGCTAAAAGACCAAATGTTTGTCTCCCTTTACAGCAATCAGGTCAATACCAGGTGAAAAGGACTTGGAATCACTGTATTCTGTTTTTATTCTTATTTTATATGGGGTCCCAACACTTAAGGAACTGCGATTTGCATAAAGTGAACTTAAAAATGGATCAATCTGAAACATGCATTTAAAAAAAAAAATCAAATTTATAAAGCAGAAGTGCTTCAAGAGCACGAACCTCTGCCAAGGCATTTCCAGCACAGTCTGGCAAGTTATTGTCAAAACTGTGGAACACTGCCCTACCTCTCAATGTTAACAAACCCTTTAAAAAATTTGTGGATCCACATCCACGTTCGATCACCACCAAATTGCAATCACTTCTTTTGCGTGCCATGACCAACATTCCCTAAGAATTTCAGCAAAATCCACTCAGATCTTTCAGAGTTATCTTGCAAAAGCTGGACCTTGGCAGGAGTCAAAAGTGCCACATCTTAATGCTGAATTTTCATTTCCTGCCACTAAAAAAATCCCCAAGTGATACTCTGTATTTAACCAAGGGTGCCGCACCTACACAGACACTTCCTGAACTTCATGAGGAGGTGTCTCTGTGCTCAGTGAAACACATCAATTGACAACCTTGGTTTTCAAGTTTACCAAGTAAACACCCTGACGGTCAGGAAAACATGTCCTTGCATTTGTTGTGGATAGTTGAGGCTTAGCTGTTGTCTGAATCTGATGCTGAGTGCTGTGCAGTAATTGACTCACCGAACTGTCAGCTGCTGAACATCATGTATCCTGAATGCAAATGAGCAGCCCTGTACGGCCTTCAGGTACACGACTGCATTAAAGCTTGGCTCACATAGGTATTGGTCTTGAGGGGAGTTTTTTTTAAATCAAAGCAGTCATATCTGAGAGCTGCAGGTATGACAGACAGAACGATTACTGTAGTTTGATCAGACAGTGAGGCCATTGTTACTTTTATTAAAATTGATGTGGGCAAGTGATGACTGATGCTTGACAAATATGGAGCTACAGCTGGTCATTAGCACACATGTGGCTTATTTGTGTGAGCCTCCCCCGTCAAAACTAGATATACAGATAATCTACAGATGGGATAACACAGATGGGATAATCTACAGATGTCCAGATAATCCTCCTTAATGTTAGGACAGATGTGGTTTATCCGTAATCTGTTAATCTTTAATTATTGAGTATAAAGTGCTTTTATCTGTTTCTATTTTTTGGGGGTGTGAATTTGAAATAAGATCATCAAAACTCCAAACTTCTGTTCAATTTGCTTTTTACTTTTTAATTTATGAGCAAAAGGTGCTTGGATTTAAAGCTTTATGGTGTTAATCTCTTTTTTAATCAAAATAGAGGTTAAAGAAATAAAGGTGCAGGCAGTAAACTAGACCTGCTGCCTGACAGCTATGTGCCTTCACAAAGTATACAAGTACAAGACAGTGAATTAAAGCGGTGGGTCAAGAGAGTCTCCATGGTCTTGACCTCTCACATATGAACTCCAACATCTGATAGGTTCATCTTCAGTGAACTTTTGTGCAGTTTTTGACGATCTCTTGGAACATTCTGGAGAGGTCTTGTAAAAAATTTAAATACGATGAACTGACTGACAGTTGTACAGCTGGATGTACGGTCGGACACATAATGCCTGCCGCTTTAGCTGTTACCAAGCGTGAAAATGTCATTTTTGATCTGCTCTTTTCTCTGTGCATTATACTGTATTGTAATTTATCGCAGGAAGCATGTTGACACATCAGGTTGCTCAGTGCATGTGCCTCACAAAAAAGGTTGCTGGTTTGATCCTTGTGTCATTCAGGAGTTTGCATGGTCTCCCGGTGCATGCATGGGTTCTCTCCAGGCACTCTGGCTCCCTCCTACAGACAAAAATCATACTCATTATGTCAATTGGTGACTCTAAATTACACTTTGGTATGAGTGTGAGCATAAATTGTTTTTTTGTCTCCCTATGTGGCCCTGGGATTGGCCAGTGACCAATTAAGGGTATATCCTGCCTCTCACCCTATGTCAGCTGGGATAGGATCCAGCCGACTGTGACCCCGACAGGGATAAGTGGTATAGATAATGGATGGATGTATTTTATCACACTGTATCCTATTGTATCAAATCCTAATGTATCATATCTTTGCTGCCGGGCTAAAACCTGTTATCTCCATTTTTTATTATTTTGATTTTTTCATAAAACAGTCAGTTTTCCGTGCTATTTATAAACTTCCATGTTGATGAATTTGTTTTGTGAATTTTAAACCAATTAAAAGTACAAAATTTCCCTCTTATGAGGACAATACAATATTTGTGCATTTACCGGTAGAGCATTTTTTCATTCATGAGAGGTAGAAATTTTGGAAACAAGAGGTTTGTCAGCAACTATATGTGTTTTATCATACTGTATCCCAAAGTATGGTATATTATCAAACTGTGTCCTTCAGCATCAATAGAAAAACAAGTGTAAAACCCCTAGTTACAATCTTAATCGGTAAGAATGTCAAAATACAAATGCAAAGAAGATAAAATTCAGAGCAAACACTGCCAACAGTTTATTTTACATTTCATTTTCCAAATCACAACAGGTAAAGACAAATCTACTTGAAGGCAGACTGGCAGTCAGACTCCTGCTTCAGTTTCCAGCTGACATTAAGGGAAATTCAGTCCTTTGTACAGTCTTTGTTTCGCTGCGTGCATGTTTGGGAGGGGGGCTGTGTAGGTGGGAGCAGCTGGCTCCTTGCTGGTTCTGTTTTAATAAATTCAGCCTTCACGGGGCGTTCCTTGCAAAGAATTTCCTTACAATCAATATCCTCTTTTTTTTCTTATCTGCTTAAATCTCCAATATTAAATTTGCAATCAGTGTAAACCCCATGAGTCCTCTGACGCTTGCTGCTGCAGAGGATAACAGTGAAGAAATTAAAGTTCCTCCACAGTGACGGCTGATATCGTCTCACTGCTAACTGCTACTTTTGTGTTAAATCACTGCACTGCCTGGAATATCAAGGCATTGTGTTGACGGGAAATAATATCAATGAATTGTATGGGGTTGACATTGAATACAAAAGAAATATACCTGAAGTGCCCGAACGACAGGCAGAGTGCCAGTGGTGATCATCTCAAGCACCAGCAGCAGAAACAGGGCTGCTTCTACCCTCCCAATTTTAACATTCTCACCAAATTCATCAGTGAGAGAAAAAACATGTTAGAAATCAATGTCTTTGGGGCCTGAGGCTGCCAGCATACTGTGTAAAAGCTTAGTGAAGGGTCCAAAATGAACCTCTTTCTTATAGAAAAACACTTTCTCATCTAGCTCTAGTCATTTGCCGTGTTCTCACTGTGATCTCTTTATTATTACACGGACGATGAAACAATTTTTCCTATTAGTTTGTGTACACCCACACACTGGACCTGAAATAAAACTAATCTGAATAATTATTTGCTTTGGCCGCAGCTTCAGTTAAAGGTTTTTGACAAAATTCAGGATGAACTGTGGTGGAGAAACAAGGCTTAAACAGGACACCACATAATTAATGCAATCTTTTTGTTTACGACTAATCTTTGAATTCTGATAGCTTAAAAACAAAATTAAATATTAATTTAAGTCCATGTTGACAAAATGAAGCTATCCTTTGCTGTTTATTGATAAAGGAATCAAATTAAGGCAACAAAAAGTAGTTTATGATCTTGATTAAATTATTATTTGGACTTGTTCTGCACTGGCTCAGAAGGAGCTTCAATGTGTTTATTCTGTGAAATAATGGGCTTCACACTTTTATATATTTAGAAATATTCAGGGGAGACAATTTCACTGTTCAAGAGTTTCTGTTTATTTGCTAAACTGTAAGTAATCTGGTTTAAGTTAATTGATCTTAGAGATATACTCAGGAAACTATTTTTTGTCGTGCAGTAACTTTATTATTTAGCCTGCCATACTACTTCCTGTTCGGATGAAACCTGCTTTTATTATGTAAGAAAATAAACTTTAGGTAGGTACTGGTCAGGGCAATATGGTCTGTGTTTTTCCAGCCATAACTCAATTCCTGAATTTAACCGCTTTTTCCCTCTCAAAGAAAAAAATACATAAACATAATAACAAAGAACTTTTGTTTTGATTTATCCAAATTCGCCACAAAATTAAAGATAAAGTACATGCCGTAACTTTGTTAACAAAGGTACATAATGTAGTTTTGACGTGGGAAGGTTTGTCTACATAAACATTGAAAGCTGCACTTTGTTCCAAAAACATTTAAATGAATCTGTATACTGCTTCACACTGCCTTTGTGCAAAAGAGCCACAATGAAGCTCCATCATCATTACAACTCCAGATAATCATATTAATTCTGTGAGGGTGCAATTTTTGTGTCAGTTCATGCTGTAATCTACCTTGGCGCTTGATACCCACACACACAAAGCAGAGACACTCAGTCGCAGTGCTCCTGCCTCCCGCTGAGTCCATGTTCTCGATGTTCTCTGATACGTACTATCTCTGCAGACGAACAGATGAGGGGATCAACTTGTCTCCCCACTCAATCTCTGTGACGCTCACAGTGGAGGTAAAGCGTCATGGGGCGTAAGTATTACGGTGCTCTTATCGTTAATCAATCTTGTCAAAATCAACTATAACAACAAATGTACAAGTCTGTGCCTGTACAAAAAAATGCCCTACCACCTATAAAACAGTGAAAATTTTTAATCTTTACATCTTAAAAAAAAAAAATACCAAAATATTAAAGCTGTTGCATCAAAACAGATAATTAAGTCTGATGTGGCTGACAACTTCCTGACAGGAACTCGAACATGTTAGATTTTGGTTTCCTCTGTGAAAGGAAACATGGGGGAGGGTCTAACAAGAGCCCAGCAGCAGTGAAATGAACGGCACAGCAAGTCAAGGAAAAATCTTTAAAAAAAATTAAATAATAAAATGAACTAACAACAGATTTTAAAATTATACGAAAATAACTTAATCCCAAGGTCAGACTACATGATCTATGCACAATAACAACCCAATCTGACAGTTCTGGGGTTTCAGGACCTGTTGGTCATAAAAATTGGTCGTTTCATCTTGTGTAGTGTCTGATCAAAACAGATAATAAATCTGATACAGCTCACAACTTCCTGACAGAAACTCTCAAGTGTTAGATTTTTGTTCTGCCTCTATAACGTCTTCTGCCATGTCAGAGATGCTGATCACAGAGTGTATGGAGCTAAATCCAGACCAAAAGTGTTGTTATTTGAAAATAAAAGTCAATAAAAATTAAAATTTGAAACTGAAATCTCAATGTTTGTTCTTGAATTATTAAAAATACAAACATTAAATTGAACTAAAAATAAGTGTAAGAGAATTTTTTTTCAGTTTCCTGAAGGCAACATCATCTGAGGATGCTTTGCTCTGCTGTCACTCACAATCCCACACTCCTCTCAGTCGAGGCCACGCCCCGCAAGCCAGAACACAGACAAAAGCTTGAAACTAAAAAAATAAGACCTGAAAGTGAAAAAAAGATCTGAAAGTGAAAAAAAAGATCCGAAAGTGAAAAAAAAGAAATCTGAAACCAAAAAAGATATTTGATTTTAATCTGAAAATATTAATCCTGCAACTGAAAAAAATGACGGATCACATGTTAAAATATATTTCAGAGTAAAAAAATGAAAATAAAATATTTTATCAAAATAATTACAGAGCTGAATCAAAAGTATATTTTAACTGAAAAACAATTCTCTTACACTTATTTTTAATTCAATTTAATGTTTTTAATTTTTTTAATAATTCAAGAACAAACATTGAAATTTCAGTTTCAAATTTTATTTGCCTGAGTATATTTTAGTTGCCTGAAGAGTATATATGGAGACACAAATGAGAATGTTATGCACATCTTTTTGGGAGAATTATAGTTTATTCACAATTCCCCAGAGTGTCACAGGGATGTCTGAGATTAGTTTAGCCCATGGCTGCCTGTTTATTTTGGCTATGGTCCACTACTACAGTATCTCTGAGGACTTTCACTGGAAAATGTGGATGGTCCAGGAGACGATGGTTACCACTGGGGATGGAAATAATACGAATTTCATCATACCAGTGCCATTATCATTTAACTTTATTGATTCTCTAATACCTTTCTGTAGATTTGCAGTGTGAAAAAAACAGGAGACCACAAGTTTTCTCTGTCAACAACATCAAACACATGACACTACTGATATTTTAATGCCATGCCGTGGTGACAAACATTTAAGCATGTTGCTAAGGGATACTGATAAGCAAAAAGACCAGTGATAGTGATTCCTTGACGGAGCTGTTGTCAATTCTCAACTTGAATTGACCTCTGATGTCCATCTGTAGTTGGCATCACACATTATCTTCCTCCAGAGATCAGCCTTTAGCAACATTCATTTACAAAAGCCTTGTATTGAACTGCAGCCAGTTCATGTGAATATTTTTAATATAAAATGTAGAATTTTAATTCCTCTTACTGAAATGTCAAGATTTTGACCATACCCAAAGGACTGCACTCTTAAATTTCCATTTACTCAGAAAAAAAAGTTAATCGGTTGTTGCCTGAGGTTAAAAAAACCCACAGACATCACCAGGTGTTGACTTTTGTCCCCAGGTGGTGGTCTGCCATTCTTCAGATAGTGCCTCTATCAGGGCTTTTCCTCCTCGGAGAGAGTAAAAGGATTCTCTGTTGGGTTTAGCTCAGGTAATCGACTCAGCCTTTCAAGAACATTTCTCTTTTTAGTCTTTGGTTGGTGTGGCACATTGTTTGGGGAATCGTCTTGTTGTAAAGTCAAATGCCATCCAATTAAAACTGAGACAGAGTTCAACCAGAGCAGATGGGACAGAACTTTGTATTTCAAAAATCTCCCTGCTGCACAAACAGGAGTCAAGTTATCAGCTAATATGAGGGGCTTGTTCCACTGGCTGGCTTCACATTGTCTCCTTCATGTTTTACATACCAGGTGTTGTGTCTGAGATAGTGTAGTTGCCACCCCTTTGGTGAAGTTTTATTTGTGTCTCAGCAATCCAAAGATCTGTCCTCTGGTTAAATGTCTTACAAAATTTTCCTTAAGAATTGAGAGCTGGCTTTATGCTTCAGAAATTTAGAGACTGGCTGATGTCTTGTGGTAAAACCCCTCTGGCTATTTTGGTAAAATTCTCTCTTTATCATGCTTTCTGACACAGATATGTCTTAATATTGGGAAGCCTGTTTCACATTTCTGCAAGTTGAAAAGCTTTTCCTTCCACAGGGGAAAAGACTCTTCTATCATACGCAGCAGTCTTATTTTTTCCCTTTTGAACTGCACCGTGCTGTTAATTTGGCCAAACCAAATGTTTCTGCCGTTTATTATATCTTATACCGACCCTCTTAACTGCTACATTATCACCTTTTATTCATTATCTTGGCAGATAACTGCAAAAGCTTCCAAATTAAAATGGGGAGCTGTAAGCCTTTTATTGCTGAATTGGCTATGAACAATCCTTATAATACAGACACTGGTATCAGACAGCTGAACAGCCAACAGTCTAGACACTTGTGGTCCAAGGAGATTGCAGCAATAAATGTCTGCATGTCTTGATTTAATTTGGATGTAAATACCCTCACATTACAGCAGCAAAAAGGCTCTTAAATGCAACTATTTACATTCTTATTTTGTTCCAAGTCCATTAGAGCGGTAAACAGAGCCAAATAACTTAAATGGTGCCTTTGTGCCAATTCTAAAGGAGCTTACTGTATGTGTTGCATCATTCACAGATAAACTCAAAGGCAGTTTCTTCAGGTTTAGAGATGAACCGAGAACCTTTTTTTCAAGAAGCTTTTCTTTTATCTGCAGCGGCTTGTATTGCACCCTTTGTGCTTTACTTCTGGATAAAGGCGTCTGACAGCTGAATTAATGTTCAGGCAGAAAACAGCAAGGCCCACACAGGTATGTATAAGCATATTTCTAAGTCTACATCTTTCTGCTGCATTGTTTTGCATATCTATATGTGACTGAAAATCCAATTGCATCTTTAATGCAACATCATTCAAAAAGTCTGTCTCCATAAACACTGGAAGTTTTTACTCATTGTGTAAAACTTTAAGCCTTCATGTCGCAGACACTAAACAAATCATAACTAGACAACGGCAGAAGTTTATCTAAAAGCTGTGAGCTAACCACCTTTAACAACAGAAGAGGCACCAAGCAGCAGTGTTTCAGATTTCGAGGATGAAAGATAACCGACTTCGTATCTCCAGCTTTAAGGAAAATACTTTTAATTCATCTTAGTAAAAGATGAATTAAATGGCCTGTTTGTTTCATTATTTCATTATCCCCTGCAACTGAGGCTGGCATGCCAGTGCGCAGAGTGGCAGCCTTATTTGGTGACAGTCCTGGGGCTATTTCCAACTTCAAATCAAGAGCTGTGGGATTGGTAAAGTCAAAGACAGACTGCCAACTGGGTGTCCCAGGAGGACAACACCCGGATCCCCACCCTTGCTAAAGACCCTTAGGCTCTCTTCTAGGGGAAGAGAGAATTTTGGCACAGTTTTTGGACCCCTACCGACATGTTTAGCTGTGTTGCTGTGTTCATTTTACGAATGTACAAAACTTACAAGTTGTACCTTGTTGTAAAGGTGACTAATCTGGCATGTCAACAATACAAAACACAACACCAGTTTGTATTATAAAAGAGGAAAATTAATCAACTGAAATAACATTTTCAAACTCTTTTTGGGCAGTATTTATACTCCCTTACCTTAAAATTACTGTAACAAGATGGTATATCAGTCAGCTTGTTGATCACATATCCTTTCATGTTCTAGCATCAAGCTAACAAACTGAGGCCTAGTCCACATGTAGGCAGGTACTTATAAAACTGTTTTTTCTTCTTTTGATTTAGACATAATCCTGTCCACAAGCACAAGTTGTCAAAGACCCATAAACACATGGTCATATGCTACTTAAAGTAAGCAACAGTGTCACTGAACTGAAAAATGTTCTTGCCATCCCTCTGTTATAACCGTTTCATTCTATTAGTGTTATGATTTACGTAGCAGCCATGTAAAGCGGTGTCAGCAGGCATTCTTTGGAAATGCCTCTTCATTTGGTTTAATTTCCAAAAATCTGATGAGCTAATGTTAATAAAAGCTAATCTAAAGTTCATTTTGGTCTGAACATTTGTTGTAACATCCACAGCCACACACACAGAAGGCTAAAGGTCGACTATAAACAAAGTCACTTTTGAACGGTAACACCTGCTCTCATCCAAACCACTGGAGTGTTGTATGAAGCAGCAACAAAGTGGGAGAGTAGTGAGTGTATGTATAAACATATCAATAGTTCAGTTTGCAGATTTGAAACCCGCACAAGCTTTAGGCAACATCACCACAGCAACACTCACACGCAAACAGAGGTGATAATGTCACAATGACACGTCATAAAGTTGGAGTGTGACGGTGTGTACAAAATACTAAAACACACAGAATAAGCTAAACTTCTGACATAGCCTGAGGTGTGCACCTTGACCCACCTGCAAGAAAATCTGGGAAAATGAATAATTGCCACTGGCTTTTGAAAATTAGAGTGCATCAAAGTGTATGCCCAAACTGAATAAACTGTCAAGTAATGATATCCAGAAATTAAAGTGAAGTTGAACAACACATTGGTTTGTTGTTCTCATCTTTGTGTTCACAATGATAGAGGGGTACTTCCTTTCTCTTGTTTATGTGTTAATAAGAAGCTCAAACATGTTTCATGCATTCTTTTTCTTTCACCTCCTCTAATGACCCTTTAGTTTATTAACATTGTGTGTTAAATCTGTTATGTTGGTGCATGCATATCTCTGCAATACACTGCCAAAACGCCAGTCAGCCAGTCAGTGCAATTTGTATTCTGGTCCTGAAACTTTGTGCTGCTTCTTTCTGTAAAGGAACTCATGGTGACAGAAAAAGAGTGTAGCATGTCAGAGCAAAGAGCTACTAAACCATGAGAAGGTGTTGGTTACAATGAAATAATTGAAAAATAGACAAAAAGAGGAAACGTCAAAGGAGTTGAAATTTATACCTGCTGAATCAGTTGAGGCAGAGGACGGGGATTTTTAAAGGCTTTCTTGGCCACTAAACAAGACAAGTATGAGGAAACATACTTCTGATAAATATGGAAGTAATTTTTACTTGTTGGTGTGTCTTTTGCTGCCATTTTATCACATCATAGCACACAAAATGAAGCCTGCAACATACTCAGAATCTGGCAGTCACCCAATGCTGAACAGAAGACCAATCACAGGGCTTTCCCCTTTATTGTTTTAATGTGCAGTAACATTTCTGTGAATGTGCATGTCAGGTTGTGAGCACTGCTCCATGCAACAGTTCAGACTATGGTGTATCACTGACGCAGAAGTATGAATACAAGCATCAGTCCTGCCACCACGCACAAGAAGAGACACTGCTCTTTCATCTCAGGGTCTTAAATAATGGAGCCACATTTGTGACTTTTCATCACAGGAGGATAATCCAAGGGGCTGACGCACATACAAAATCAAACAAACACTTTTTTAGGCTAATATATTTAAAGATACGAGAGCTGAATCAACATCAGGTGGCACTTCTGAATGGAAACAACACCTTCAAATGTATGCAATCAATCACAACGCAGAGGCATTTGGGAGGAGGTGGAGCAGTGCAGTGAGAAGATTCGCCTGCCCCTGAAAAGCCTCAATTTGGTCTAAAAGACTTGTGCCAAAGCAGGGGTCCCCAAACTTTCTGTACCACAGCCAGGTTTATGTAATACAATGTAGTCATGAACCAGCCTTCACAAAGGAGCTGGAGGGGTGGTGGTGATGGCGACACACAAACACGTTGTGCAGAGCATGACTAACCATAACGCAGGATCAGAGGGAGCCATGGGTTTGATTTTTAACCCCAAATAAAGCGACATTCGCAAGCACTGACTCTGTACCTGTCCAGAGTACAGGTCAAAGAGTGCATAAGCACAAGGTATAACCACCAGTTTATCTCAAGTTGTACTAATTCATATATAACAGTGGGTCAGAGTCAGAGGGCCTGCGTAGTCCGTGCAGTCAAGCTACACATCCGGTCACTCTTTTAAAATATAACACCCTCTGGTCTATTCGGCAAGCCCGAACTGAATTCATTACTTTGTTTCTGTGTGGCCATGTACTTAATGTTCTACGGCCCAGTGGCTGGGTAGCCTGGCGTTCAGTCAATCACATTCATTATAGGCTACTGCCAGAGTGTAACGGACAGAATGTGGGCCACTGCCTTAAACATACTTTTGGCATAACATGTTAGAAATGAGCAAATACCGGTATGTCCTTTCTGCACAGACATATTTAGTGTTATTTGTTTTTTAAGTAACAAAGAAATGTGGTCCAGATCTGATAAAACTGCTTCTGAAGCTGTTAGCATCCATGCTAATCTCTGTACGAGCAGTGACTTGCTGTTGTCGTCTTGCTGATTGGGCCGTCCTGCTTTGGGCCACTTACAATCATTGCAGATCAGAGGTTAGTGCAGTGTTTTTCAACCTTGGGGTCAGGACCCCACGTGGGGTCGCCTGAAATGTCTAGTAATTGATAAAATAGATAAATAAATTAGGCTACTGAAAAAAATATGTATTTTTTTTTTTTTACTAATTATTATTCTTTTAAATGAAAACACCAAACACAATCTTAAAACAACCGTATTCTATACTTTCACTTTCTCAGGGCTTGAAGCAGGAAAAAATCCTGTGCCTGAATTTTTTTTTTCCTGGGGGGGGGGGGGGGCGGCGATGGAGATAAATGAAATATGAGCAGTTCACCAAAAAAAAACAAAACAAAAAAAAAAACCATTTGTTACTATATGTGGCCAGGGACATTTACAACTCAGCGATAGAAATTAATTGAAAGTTAATAAGATCAAATTAAGAAACTAGGACAGATACAGTAATATATATTAAATATATTATAATATATATATATAATAATATATCATTCATTCATTTTCTATACCGCTTATCCCTTTCAGGGTTGCCAAGTTTTATATATATATATATGTATATATATATATATATATATATATATATGTATATATGTGTATGTATGTGTATATATATATATATATATATATATATATATATATATATATATATATATATATATATATATGTATTTCTATATATCTATATATATATCTTTAAAAGCGTGTTTTGATTTTAATCTACATTACATTTTAATTTCACAGTGACATTTTCTCTTTTTTTCTCTTAATTTACTTATTTAACATCCTTTTGTTTGGAGGTGGGACATCCTTTTCTTCATACAGAAGTAAAAGGAGGGGCTACTGTTATTTATAACTCTGTTATCACTAAACAGTCCGTCTAACCTTGACTTTTGTAACCAAACAGACAAAGTCAGGCTTTTATCTGTTTTATGTTGATCCTCTGCAGCTTTATTATGGTGAAAACAGTAACAGCCATATTAGAAACAAATTTAATTCTGGCCATAAGGATTTCTTTTCGGTGGAAACATCATTTTTGACCCTCTTTTTAGAGTAAAATTTACATTTGTGTTTGGAGTGGGAGAAAATAATTTGTGTAAATGCTAAGTTGAGTTTATATTGGTAGTAGAGTGAGCATAAGATCCCTCCTGGGATTGGGGGCACAACAAGCCCAAATGAGCAACTGCACTTTTGGAACAAGCCCAAAAAAAAGGCAACCCACAACTGCAAAAATTTACAAGCAACTTTTCAAAAAAAAAAAAAAAAAAAAAGCCCAAATCGCTTATAATAAGCAGACCTGGCAACTATGGCTCCTGCGTAGTTGTGCATGTGCCACATGAGCGTGTTTGGGGGTGTGCTGGGTTGACTCGTGCAGGCATGGTAACCAGGAAATGGGGGTGAGGGAAGGACAAACTATCTACCGCACTCATGTCTTGCTTTGTTGTGGGGAGCTGGGTGATAATCATGGGGGAGCCACACAGACGGAAAAGCAAGCCCAAGTCACTTATAATAAGCGGACTTGGCAACACTGGAATAACTGTTGTCCCAGTCTGCGCGCAACCTGCTCCTTCACGCTTTCTGCATCCTACGCGGCTATAGTAATAACTTTTGTTCTTGCAGACGCAAATTAGTAAAACACTGAAATCGGGGACAGCTTTAACCGGGGACAGGTCATCCAAAACAGGGACTGTCCCCAGAAATCGGTAACGTCTGGTCACCATATTGTTAACCAGAGATCGTGTTTAGCTATTAATGCAGTCATACGAATTTTCTGTTCACACACACGGTCGGTCATAGATGTTGCTGTGGTACCTGTAGCCGTCGCTCCTGGTAAGGTCGATGTGTGGGAGAGAGCACGCACGAACGCTATGTGACCCGGGTCCGAAGCATGACGAGCTAAAACTTTTTTCCCGCTGCTGCCATACAATAGTTTTCTGGAGCACGGTACACAAAAACAAGCTCCTGGCTCCTTGAGCTTTTGACACCAGCTACCGTGAGGCTTTTCATCTGCTCGGCCTCCTCTGTCCAACCCCAGCACCACTTATTCTTTACTCCTGCTTCCCATCTCGAGGTTTCCTCGCCGGTTTTTTACCTGGCATCCATGCTAGCAGTATACGGTGAACCAGCTCCTCACCGCTAACGCTGTCCAAATGTTGAAAACTTAAGGCCCGCCTTACTCTGCCTCTGATTGGCTAGAAGGCCTTGGTTACCTTGAGTACCATTGGTAGTTGGAACTATCACTTTAAACGACTGGTTACAGAGAAAAAAAAAAAACTTAACCAAAATATTCCTACGCCAGATTTCCGGCACCGTGCCGGAGGTCTTCAAGCCCTGCTTTCTCAAATATAAATGTAGTTCAAATAAAATGCAGCATTTAAAATATCTGAGCTGGCGCAACTTGATTGAAGGCCATGATCACGTGACTTTATAGTAACTGGTGCTTCAGTTCCCTCACTTCAACTTAACACACAAACTTGCAGTCAGTAGGAAAAAACAGTTTAACAAACCTCCATGGTTTGTACAGTACAGCAAACATGATGAAAAACTAATTATAGAAAAAAAATGTCTCTGGGGTCCCCAGAAATTTGTGATGCCAAAATGAGGTCACCGAACAAAAAGGGTTGGGGACCACTGGTTTAGTGAGATGGATCTGCCTGATTGTAGACATTAGATCAGGAAGATCCATCTGCATTGCAAGGTTAGTGGTTGGGGACCTCTGTACTAAGCACAGCAGATAAAAGAAATATGCTCTGAAAGCTGAACATTTATACCTACAAACTTTTGATGATGCATACATATTACTTGTATAGCACCACATTTTAATGCTGTAACCTCTTGTGATTTCCATCTGCACTATGTTTTCAATCTTACATAGTGAGCTCTTTTCAGTTCTCAGTTGGGGTTTGCACATGTATTTTGTTCTTTAAAAAAATACTTTTTGTCAATTTTGAAAAATGAAACAAATGAATCAATAAGCAGACTCTGTGCAGAATGGAAAGCTCTTTAATATTCGTCAAGGTCGACAACAATAATGAGTAAAGCATCTGCTGATAAAATAGTTTGCAAAGAAGAGCTCCTGAATTTCGCACTCAGACAAATAGAGACGCACATGAGATGCATTTAAAGTGAGATAGCTGCAGGCTGTAAGGTAGCTGCTGATGCAACTGCAAAGAGTGGACACAGTCTGTTCCAGACATCTTTCAGCCTCAAAAGCCTCTTCCTTCCTCTCACTGTGGAAGACCGTTTTTTTTAAAATTCTTTCCACCATAGCCTCTGCAAATGTACGAGCTGTTTGAAAGAATTTCTAACCTTCCATGGAATTTCATTTCTACCTCAGCTTTTGTCAGGGACAACATTTCAGAAGGTTAGAATAAAATAAAAGCTTGTGTTTTAATCACTAAAGTGTTTTTTCCCCAAAGAGAAAAAAGTTATAAATCAACTTGATGAAAGATTAACAAGGTCGGCTGCCCGCGGACTAAATAAAACATTTTAGTGTTTACTTTGTTTACTCTGGCAAAGCAAGATAGACTGGGAGGTGGGCTATTCAACCTTTAACCTGAGGTCTTTTCAATTCTGCTATTAAAGGTCATCTCATTGTGACGGCTCCACAGTGCAGCATGCGGTTTCATGGGCTCCACATGGTCTGAGCAGATGCCCAATGTGCCTTTCAAGGCTCTGGATAAATAATTCAACATGTGAGGCCAAGTAAGATTGAAAATAGATCCAGTTTTTCAGGCTACATGGAGCACATGCTCTAAAAATGAACAAAGGATCGAGCCTGCAGAGATGGAGAGATGCTTTTTTGTGTGTGTATACGAGAGTGTGCGCATGACCCGGCTTTGTTGTAATCCCTCCATCAGCAAGACTTTAAGAATAAGGAGCTCTAGAGTGAGATGCAGACCACATTCCCTCAACATTTTCTTATACTCCAACATTTTTTATTGTACATACCCATAAGTAGTAGGTGAACTGCAGGGCGAAGATGGCGATTCCTTCGTTGTCGAAAGATCCAGCTACAGAGCGAGAGATGTAGCCGGGGACGATGGCGATGAAGCAGGCCGCCAGCAGCCCTGCACCCTGGTTCCACAGCTCACGGGTCAGCAAGAACGTGGAGATGGCGGTCAGGCCACTGAAAATGGGTGCCAGAAAAACGCACACGTCCCGGATGTGGACGGTGATGTGGAGCATGTTGAGGACATAGTGGATGAGGCCTGCTGTCGCCATTAACCCCGGGTATACCTGTAGTGAGGAGGAGAGAGAGAGTTTGTCAGATTTCTTCTTTTTTTACTTCTTTTCACAAATGGCGGGAAAAATCATGACATAATGTTTTCCTGACTTTTTCAAAACAATGGTTAACTTACTCTTGCCAAATATCAATATTTTTGTTTTGAATCAGTTGGAAATCTAAATATGTCTTAATAATAATCTATTTAATTCTGTATCGATTCCCTTGTTGATTCCAAATTATTTCTGTAGTCAACAACTACAAATAAATTGCAATCCTGATATCTACTCTGGGTTCCCACTCCTTTCTAGAAATTATTTTCCAGGACTTTTTCAGGACATCACACAGGTGTCAATAACTACTTTTCATGAGAAAATAGCTAGCTAAAAACTGCATGAAAAGTTGCTAATCTCTTTTCTGGGGCTTCTTGGGGGAAATTAAGTCCTTAGTGGGGTCTGAAAGTTTGTAAATCTAGAGACAAAATCAAATAGAAACACTGGGTAGCGGGACTGCTCTAGGGGAACTTGCAAATTTGATTGGCTGGTAGCATCATGTGGGGTGCTGCACAGGCTAGCCGGCTAGAGGCAGAGAAAGTCTGAAGCTCAATTTTGAGAGAACAGACATGAAGGCTGTGCGCAAATTATTTAACCTGTTAAGGTCAAGAGAAGCATAGGGAGGATAAATAATTTTCCAGGACAATTCTAGCTTTTCCAGGACATTTTCCTGTTTTTTCTCATTTTCCATATGTTTTCCATAACTGGAAAACTGGTCAATCATTTTCCAGGTTTTTCAGGACCCTGTTACTGCCGTGCTGCTTCACTGAAATCGAACATAGCATTAAATGATGTGCTGTTGGTGCCATTCTTATTACAGGTACATATTAATTCAAACCCTGTGTCCTTTCTGCCGTCATCGCTTTCTCCTATTCCCTCACCTTTACCATACATGCTGACTGCCCCTCACAAGAGCACCATTGTTTTTCAGGGAACTAGGTGAAAAACACTGATAAGGGAAACTTAAGCATAAAGGGAAATGATATTGATGCCTTAAACTAGTAGAGGCCTGATCTCCACTGGAACAGATCTCAATTCTCATCATTTTGAATGACAGAAAGCTTTTGCCTCTAATAACCATGACTGAAAGTTACACAGTTACAAGAATACAGCTTTTGTGGACAGTGATGGGGTTCATATGAGGTCAACATGACTAGATCACAATTAAAAAAACTCTGCTTTCCAATGCAGACCCCCACAGTGTTGTAAGGGGTCTTTTCTCACCGTTACATCCTGTTTATTGAAAGTCTTTCGATTATTGCTTGAGAGTTTTCTTTAGATATCAAAGAGTTGGATGTTAAGTGTGATTCTTTATTGGTCATACTGATTCTATTTCATGTCCTTTAGACTGGACTTTGAATCTGGAAAAGTGTGTTTAGGGACCAACCTCTGGCCTACTTTGAATAAGCCAGCAGATCCTTTTGTTCCATTAATTCAATAAACTGAATATTTCGACGGTGAAGTGAGAGGAGATGGTTGAGACTGATTTAAAGCTTTTCTGCCAAGTGTTCCTGTCATAGTCTGTTTGCATTTTCTTAACATCGCTGACTCCTTCAGCACTCACATTCATCGGTCTTATTTCATCAATTACTTTATCATCCAAATGTTTCACTTTTTTAACTTTCTTTTTCTTGTCCTTGCTGCTTTTTTCTTCTGTGTATCTTTTTGTCCACAGCAAGCAGTTTGATGTTTCATTCACTGGACTTCTCCCTGTGGATTGACATGACTGTGTTCGTCCTCCACAGTTTCCAATCCAAACTGTGTCCTCAGCTGTGGTCTGTGATTCACTGCACAAATCTGTTCTACACAAATAACAGACCGTGGAATCTTTAATTGACTAATAAGAACTGAGTTTTCAACAAAGAGCTGTAATAAAACAAATTAATGCCCACGCTCAGTGGGAGTTTGTGCGTGAGCAAGAGACGCATCATAGCCATGTTTCATATATACAAAAGAGCAGATCCAATTAAAAGCAGCGTGCAGCACACTGGATGTCTGCAGGAACAAAAAAGGATGCTGTGTTTAACGTGTGAGTGATGTCCCTGATGTGTGCTCAGTGTAGCCTCGGTCTGTGCTCTTTGCCTTACAGCTTATAAACTCGGGTCTTCACGGCTCTAATTAGCCCGAGCCGAGGAGACCTGAGCTTCATCAGGCAGGATAATGTTATGGAAAGCAACCACGTCTGGCCTCTCTGCTCTGAGGGCTGGACTCTGTCTAAAGTCATTTAACAGAAATACAACTGTAGTGATTAGACACTGTGAACTCAGTGGTATAAAAGTGCCAAAACATAACAGATGTACCAAACAATACACTCAACTTATGATGTAATTCTTATTAGTTCAAATGGCAAATTTTTATGTTAATAGGAATTTTTAAGAATTAATGTTATTGGCATCAATTAATGAATGAATGAGTCCTCTATATAAATTCCTGTGACTTTATTTGAATACTATATTTTCCAACTTTTCTTTATACCATGGTCTGGGTGAATATGCAATTCTGATTGGATGCAGGGTGTCCGTTAAAAAGTGTTGTAGGACACCTATAAAAAAGTTCCGGTCAAACAGCCTGATTGTTCTAAATTATTGCGCTGGCTCAAACACTAGTTGGTAACTGTGGCAACAGAAAGTGTTTATTTATCACAACGGCAAGACAGTAGACAAAACATAAGTGATTTCATAGTTTCCTCTAACCTATTTGGTGAATTTGATAATTTTGAAGACTGGGATGCAGCAGAAGAGAAAGAGAGAAGAGAATATAAGAAGAAGGAGACACGACACAAGGAGGTGACACTGGAGGAATTGAACAATTTAGAGGATGACAAGGAAACTATCTATGGACTTTGATTCTTTGAAACAAAATTTCGCATCATCGTCTGGACACACACAAGCAGAAAGAGGTGCACTTGCCCTCTGAAATGATACTTTGTACCAGGTAACATAACGTTAAGCAATCATCTTACTTCCCTCCACTGATTAGGCCTAATATCACAGCTGTGGCTGACCGAGCTGCAGGTTCTGTGGCCAGAGCTGGTTACCTTGGCAACGTGTCACAATGAGAGATATTAAATAGTCCAAACAGCCACTTCTTGTGAAAAACCTACGATTTTAACGGTAAAAAACAGCATTAACGTATAAATAATTGATTTAATATGTATTTCTTTTGTCAGTGACCATGGTATAAGCGGGATAATGCCCTTCTAGGTGTGCATTATCAGAAATGAATGGACTTTGCAGACGCGCCCACGTAGTCCATTCATTTCTGATAATGGACACCTCAAAGGGCATTATCCCTTACTTATAAATTATGGCAAATGTTTCAATTTTGATGTTGTATAATTCCTTATCAATAATCAACACATTTTTCCACTACAAATAATGAAAATGATAACATCTTACATTTTTTTTTTATTATTATTTAGAATAAACAACAAAAATAACTCCACACTTTTCAACATCAAATTTTAGGACTTTCTAAAGACATTAACAAAGAATCATGAATACTATTTTTGACCCAAAAAGGTTTCAAAGAGACCAAATAGTCAACTTATGACACCCTATATGAGTTTTAATTCACTTCGATAAAATGTGGGTCATCAAAACTTGAAATGTTGGAACAAAAGAATTGGGAATTGTAAGAGTAAGTTTCAAAAATACTGAATCTTCACACGGATGTTTTTTTGTCGCAGATATTTTTTTTTTTTTTTTACTCAGACTAAGAACAGGTTTGGATCAAGGTTATTCAGCTTATGAAAAGTGTCTCTAGCAGTCATAAAAAATAACTTGTGAACCAGAGCTGTGGCAAAATATGACCTCTTACTTACATGTAAACATGTTTAAGCACAGTGGTGCCTCTGACAGCATTTTTCTGATATGTAAACTCTCCTCCTTTATTGGTACAACAATGTTGCAGGAGGTGTCCAGTCCAGCAAGCACAGGCAGCAGAGATGGGTAAAGAAACAACTTTCCAACCGAATCACAACACAGATTTTAATACTTCATTCAGGTAACATTACCTACATATCAGAGCCATACATGCTGAGCTTTCTCCGCCTTCTATGTACAGTGAGCTATCAAATATTGTCATTCAGCTAATCAAAAGAAAATTTAAAGCATCAAAAGTTTCATCACATGGACACCAAAAAGAGTAAACAATATTAACTCTATTTTCCTCATAGAGTGTTGATTCAGAATATTTTAATATTTTATTTACTTTTAAAGTATCAACTTAGCATCATTATGAGAAAAAAGCTAAGGACTAATTTGAAGCATTAGCGACCACCAAGTGATGGTAATGTAAAGTGTTATCTTACAAACTATCATGCTTTCTAACATGTTTCTGAAGGCATTATGTAAAGGGGAAATACTCCAGAAACATACATGTAGGATAAGCCTGATTCACATCATATTCATAATCGGGGGTCAAAGGTGCACTTTTAATACCAGTTTTTCCATTTCCAAAGTATACTGGGTCAAACAAATCAGTGCACACAAAATACTGATAAAACTAAAAGACTCTCTGATGATCGTGAGTGAGACTGTTGATTTCGTGCTACAACAGGCAGTGTTGCCTCTTAGAACGTGCTAGGATAAATAATAACCCTGCTGGCAGCTCTACTTTATTAAAGCTTTTCTCCCTTATGAGATTAGCAGACATAAAAAGTGCAACTTATTATTACAATATTATATCCTTTAATCAACACCAGGGACAGTGTCTCAGAGGCAAATATTCTGGGGGTCACAGTAAAGCTGGGGAATTATTAAAGTTTAAATATCAATTACAATTACCGACTTCCACAATTTTTTTCTTTTTCCATTCTTACTACCAGCATTATTTTGAGGTATTTTTATTTTCAGAAGTATATTTCTATGTATTGCTTGTTCTTGAGTGTTCAAAATGTTAGTGTCAAAAGCTTATATGTTCAATAAAAGCATGTGGTGTATATTTAGAAATGAGTGAGCAATCCTGCTTCATAATCATGATCGCAATAATAAAATGATCATGATAATGATTTTACCATAATCAAGCAGTCCTGGGTCACAGGCTTAAAACTTTGGGAACCCTCGACTTAAAGACAAAAGGTGACCAGCAGAGGTGAGCAGTGCAACATCAGAGACAGACAGAGTCCATCAGTCTCATTAGCAGCCAGCTGAGGGGCACAATCTCCACAGCAAAAACAGATGGCACTGAAACAGCAGCACAGAGAGTGCACACTGTGGATCGTGGTGAATCCAGTGGATACTGTCAAAGAGGGGGACAGTAAATCCTTTTTGTTCCCTTTGGGAGACCCCTAAAATAGACTGTGTCTTGTATTTCTGATCTTGCAGTATTTCAAATGCATCCAATCTGTCCATATTTGTTTCAATCGTACTGTGAGCTGTCCTCATATCCCTGAGTACAGATGATTTACATCCAAAAACATTTTAAGCCTGATGAATCAGAAGCACAGTGTGCAATTTTATCAACACTTGTCCTTGGATTGGCATTCAAGAGTGCATGTTCATTATGAAAACATCATCAACTGGCACTGACGAAAGTGGTTACCCTAAATGACCTTGACTCATTGTTTTTGATGGCAACAAAGAGTTCCTGATTGGCTTGGCAGTGTTGTTATAGACTGTCACATTAGAGAAGCCTTCCTTTCTTATCTATGGCTCTGGAGAAAGAGCAGCAGACAGTTGTCCTCAGGGGACTGGAGGGTGGGAGAGACTGAAAAGGGAATATAAAAAACAGAGGGCAGCCGGATGAGAGCAGGCTGATGGAGACCAAAGTGTCACATTTACTGATATCGGCTCGTCCGTCTTCCAAACGGTACGACCCATTCGAGCGCTGAAAGACTTAACGCTATCATGAACAATTAATGAGGACTGTCAGGTTCATCTGTAGGGTTCTGAATAAAAGCAGGGGGGCGGGGTGGTGCTAAGGCTGGGGAGAGAGAAAACGAGACATTAGAGGAAATGAGGAGGCAGGCAGTAAAGGAGAAATGAGAGAAGGTAGAAGAGACGAGAGAGACAGAGGAGGTATTAAAAAAAACTATCATGGCTGAAAGGAAAGAAAGAGGGTGTTAAACAGTGTGCAGGCGGGCAAAAGGTTGCATACAAAAGACCAAAGTCTCGGTCACCGCTGTCAGCCAGAGCAAAGGTGCTGTTATGAATTCCACCTGGAGCCAAAAGGGTCCTGGACCAGCGCTCGGCATGATAAAGCAGTCTGACATTGTTCAAATGTCAAGACAGCTTTGTGGAAAAGACGAGGATGGAATCAAACTTTGTCGACTTTTACCAAACAAAAGCCATTGGACAAAAGTGCACTGAGGGCTACAAAACTAAAGGCTGGGAAATACATCCAGCTTTTAAAAATATATATTTTCAAGAGTCATGTGGTAAGAAAGTTTCATTTATATCAGTGTAGTCTATCATTAGGTGTTGACTTTGCACACAAACACGATTTTTAAATGAAAATGGTTACAGTTACAGTTGTTTATAATGTTATAAACAGAGACCAGACAATAGAGACGAAAACAGGCTTGAAGACAATGAAGCTACTTGTAGTCTGAGACTTTTAAATAAGATGATGTTGATTTAGAAACAGATTTCACTCATTATTGATACAGTATCCATCCATCTATACAAATTTCAGAGCTAGGGCACTGCTAAATTATTTGTCAAATGATGAAATCAGCTGCCTACTCAATAGCCATTTTAATTTCCTACATAGCTCCTAAACTTATCTGGCTGTTGTTTTAAGGTTTATTTTCTGGATGTGTGTGGTTTACCAGAGTAATGCTTTGGTTTATGGAGCATTTAGTGTTTGCCCTCTCTGTCCTCTTGCTCTACTCCCCCTCTTTCCCTGTGACTGTTTATCTGTGCGTGAAAATCTTGACCCTCATGAGCTGGAATAGCTCCTGTGTGTAAATTAAAATGTTTTCCTGTTGTTGCCACTGTAAGCCCATATGTGTTTGGCAGTGTGTGATAAAGGTAACAGGATGATTTACATATGGCATTCATGAATAAGTTAAAAATCCAACTAAAAAGTACAATCTTTTCATTGAATTTAAAATATTCTTCTGAAAGAACATTACATCATTTTATTTTTTTCATCCTCACTGCCCAGCTCTAAAATAAACTTTCGTCATTCATAAACTTCCACCAAACAAAGGTCATATGCTGTGTGTGCATGGTGGGCTAGGAAACAGACAGTGCCAATGGGAGATGAACCAAACACTTGTCCACTCCCCTGCATGTTCTGAAAGCATAGGCTTGATGCAAATAAAGAGCTCTCTCATACTCATTGTGCTGCTTCTGAATGCAGTGTGGGAGTAGAACTAAATGGCCTTCCCTGAAGCCTGTCTGTGTTCAGAAAACATTCAGCTCAGTCATGCAAATATGTGGGATTTTGACAATTAGCCTACACATTTAATGAGTAAGGCTTTCAGTTTCTCCAGCAATGGCTGCCGTGTTGCCCTTGAGCAGCATGAGGGATCACTTGGTCCAATGAAACACAAACACGGCAGGTTAAAGTCTGTGTGTGAGCTGGATGGTGGAGACTGTGCGGTGGCTCTGTCACATCCGCCTGGAGTTTGCATAGATTTGCATGTTATAGAGATACATTTGCATCCAGTGTGGCTGACAGTGACCCGCCCACCTGCTATTGAGATGACAGTGAACTCTATAAGGGAGAAAGTGACTTACCATCTGCCACTAAACTTCTTCCAAGTCAAACATGGGTTATCAGGAGGCCAAGCTACAGCCAACTTATACCACAACAGATGGCGTACTGTAGTTTTTAAGCAAACATTACTCCAACGAAAGTGAATGATGTATGTGTTGGGACTTTTTTTTTAACTGTGGATAACTATACGGTTGACAGGCAAGAGAGTGCAACATTTTTACGACACCACAGGTTCTACTTATGCCGCTGTCCACCAAGCAGTCTGGTTCGGTTTGGCTCAGTATGTGTGCAATTACAGGTGTTTGCACAGTTGAATGAGGAGCAAAGATACCCAGATATATCACCGACTTTTTGGCACCCCTCTAGGATGGAGATAAAAAATGCTACAGTCTGATGACTGGTCACAAAAATTGGCAATTCCCCTGTAACAGCAGCTAAAATGAAAACATATCATGCACCATGTTTATATAAGCAGTGCATTTAGAGTGATTTGTTCACTGCTGCTGCTGTAAAGAATGTTCGCATGAAAACATGCTCCATAGCATACTGGAGGTCATCCATTATTGCTCTTTGTTTACAGTCACACTACCTCAGACTGTTTCACTCTCGCTCTGCTGTGCATTTATGCAGCTGGTATGACTCCCTCTTCCCTGCTTACAACCCTGCCTTCAAATGAGGGTACAGCTGGCAGTGGAAAAGCAAATAAGGTCAGGGTTAGCTATTCCAAACTGAACCAAACAGGACTGAACCAAACCAGAACACTTCATGGGAACTAAGTTTCAAACTCAGACGTTATTTATCAATCAACTAATCTTTATTTGTAAGGGCCAATTCATAACAAGTGTTATCTCAAGGCACTTTACAATAGAGCAGGCTGAAGCTAACTCATTTTATAGATACACATATATGCATATACACATATTAAATGCACATATACACATACATCCAGAGATGTATCCATCCAGACAGAGACAAAGGGACAAAAAATACAAGAATTTATCATAGCGACAGACCCATGGATATCCAGATCATAAATCTGTCCTCATCATATTTGTCTCTGCTGAATATTAATTTATCCGAGGTTAGCACCTTGAGGTGTGGCATGTCATTTTCAAGAGGGTCCTCATGTCTTTATGGCTGTAAAGGTATTTATTAAAGAAGTATTTAATATTAACATTAAACATCTATAATGATTATAAATTGGAGAGGAATGATGTTGATTAATATGGCAGTATCTAGTTAAAACTGCCATTAAATTGGGTTTAACTGATCTAAACATATGAATTTATACTAAATTATGTCATTTCTGTTGATGATTGATGCAGGATAAAGCACTTGGATTTCAGCAGGTCATCCATGATTTAGGTGTCAGTCCTTCCCCACATAGATAATGCTCAGGTGGGCCATAGTAATGGCTGCTTCAGTTTACTTAATCCCCCTCTCTGCACTTTATTGCCGTTGCTAAAGCATAAAGGACAATAAAGGAGGAGGACAATAAAGAAGTAAAGAAATAGTCATGGCAAACAGGAGATATAGGGGTCCAAAGTGTGTCTTAATTTTACACAAAATGGTACAAATGGCACAAAATAATATGTACTTGGCTGTGTAGTCTCAGGGTAGAAACACCAACAACCTGCTGAAACAATCGTAGACTCGGCCCAGCATTAAATATCAGGAGTGCCATGTGAACACCTTCACCACTCATTGAGCAGCGTTTACTGAACTCACTCATATTTGAGAACTGTGAATGGAGTGCTTTTTCAACCCATGAACAAAATGTGTTTGAAGTTTACTCTGGAGACAGAGATCAAACCTTAATACACTGCCTCTTTCCAGAGACACTGGGAGTTTGGTGTGGATTTGACACACAGACAGTGTGAGTCAGCATCCTCTATTCTGCTGTCTAGATCCAGCTACATGTGTCAAGACACTCCAGCCCTGAAGTGTCAGTTCAGAAGCAGTTCCTTGTTCGGCGACTAATGCTTCAGCATTAGAGGTTCAGTCTGGAAGTGCTATCAGGACATTTATTTAGTGAATGACAGCATGTGAAAAGCTATTTTGCTCAATACCTCTGATGTCCCTCAGTGTCAGGTTTTCAGTGGCTCTGCACTAGGGATACACAATATTAACTGTACAAAATTGGTATTGGCAGATATTAGTTTAAAAACGTATGTATTGGTATTTGCAGATATCTGGCAATAATTACAGCCAATCTATTGAACATACAGGCAGCATGGTGGCACAGCAGGCAGTGTATGTGCCTCAAAGGCTGCTGGATCGAACCTCATGTTGGTCAGGGCCTCTCCGTGTGGAGATGGCACATCCTCCATGTTCATGCATTGGTTTTCTCCGGACATTCTGGCGTCCTCCAAAAGAGCAAAAACATGCTCATTAATTTAACTGGAGACTCCAAATTGCCCTTGGGTGTGGATGTGTGTGAACGGTTTCTGGACCTGTGATTGGTAGTTGAAGTGTTTAGTGTGTACCCCGCCTCCAGCCCAATGTCATTTGGGATAGGCTCCAGCACTCTGCCACCCTGAGAGGGATAACCGGTACTGACAATGATAATGGATGGATACTGGTCATACATAATGGCCATTTATATTCCAAATATCAGCTGAAATATCTGAAGAAATATGTGGATGTACCATAAATGCTTCACCTTATAATCACTAAATGTCTCCAATTAAAATCAATAATATCATTTTAAGATCATTAAATGTGGTTTTCTTGTTTCACTGCTGATTCTAACACAAATCAGCTGTCACAGTGTAAGAAACAGATCCATTTTAGTTAAGTGGAGACCATGCATTGTCAATTAAAAAATGATTGAAACTGATGACAATGAGTCCAAAAATATCCACAAATTTTCAAACACTGACACAACTTACAAATCATTGTTGTGTCACTGTTGGAGGGAAACGTGTCTTTTAAATCTTCTGCAACAAAGAATTCTAATTGATCTATTAAATTGATATGTATTGCACAGCCCTACTTTGTTGTCTTGTACATAAAAGTACTCTATCATGCAGGGAATTCATGTGAAACACACTTAAGGTAATTTTAAGCTTGAAAACGTACGATATGACCTCTTTAAAAGATATGAATAAACTCATAAAATACCTTCAGAAGGAGTACGACTAAGCTCAAAGGAGAGACAAAAGCTGGTCCAATCTCCAGTCTACCAAACCACACATCCTGGTTACAGAACACTACTTATATGTTGCCTCCATACTGCAGTATTGTCTGTTGACCTTTTATGAAATTGCAAATCAGAGGGTTGTGTGGCACCTTTATCAGATAAAGTGGTGTGGAAACAAACAAAGCTGAAAATAACACATGCTGAAAGGACAGCGTGATGGCCCTAACTGCTCTGTAAATGTTACATATCCTCACCAGGCAATCACTCTGCAAATTATACCCACTGAAACACCCCACTCACTGCCTCTAACTACTCAAACTTTGAGAAAGGACATCATAGAGGTCAGGCCTTATAGCTACTCTTGCTTTTCAATCTGTTTTCCAATTTAATGGGATTTAGACTCAGATTAGTTTTATTAATGCTATGATATCATTTCATAGGTTATTTCCTGAGTAATAAAAGATGTTTAAGACCTGAGAAAATGTTCAGTTTCACCTGGGTGAACCACAAAGCTCATTCAGAATGTACAATAAAAGGAGGATCGTCTTGCAGGGAATGGATGTTCAGACACATTGTTAATATTCACAAAGGGAAATGATCAAGAGAAAGGTGTCTTTAAATTGGATGATCCTCATCACATAGTCTACTGTCTTCATGCCTTGTACAAAAACCCAAGGTCTAATGCAGGAGAAGCCTCTTTTGTCCTCTTTTCTTCAATTGATGAGTTTGAGGAGTCTGCTGAATGAACCAAAATATTTGAGGTGATGCTGTAATTGAAAAAGAAATCACTTTTATGCGAAACTGCATTTGAGAGGAGGAAAGATCAGCAAAACACTGTTACCTCTTTCAAAGAGACCTTGAGTGAATACCTGTGTGATTATTTGATGCTTTTTTTTGGCTCATAAAGTCATGAAATGTCAGTACAGGTGTACAGGGTGAAGACGGAAGCTGTGTGTGCTTATTTGTATGCAGAAGACAATGCATCATGCAGCCAGGGGAACCCGTAAATGTCATCAAAATTCACTTTAAACTGTACGCCTCTATTTCGGATTACCAGTCCAATAAGGAGTTTTAGCTGCCCTGTTGTGACTACAAGGCCTCCTGTTCGTATGAATTCATGCACTATATCAGAACCAGCACATCCATTATTACAAGCCAGGCCTGTCAGATGCAATTACCAGTGGCAGATGGTAATTGAATATGACAGAAGACTGCTGATGGATGGAGTTTCGATTCCAAATCCTGCAGTTGCTTGTGCACCAGTGAATACTATTTCCAAACATCTGCATGTGGTGTGGCTGCAGCTCCTGCCCTCTGCCATCTGTTTGTTGTTGTAGTGATAACAGGGACTGATAATAATGTAAAGCAAACAGAATTTATTGTCTAATCTGGGCAGAGGAACTGTCTAATTATACTATGTTTGGACAACATTAGTGACAATTACTGAAGAAAGGGGTAGTGACAATTACTAAAGAAAGGGGTAATAACTGCATAACTAAACATCATCAGCGCAAACACACTGTATCAAAGACTTGTTTGATCCATTTAGGTACAGAAGAGCCCACGGGGACAATTACTCATAAAACCAGTTTTATTTTTGAGCACACAACAGAAAAGACAGTCTGATTGTTTTGGATCTTCTTTAAGAACAAAGAAAAAAGCACTTTGCTATAAAAAGTAAAACAGCAGAATTGGTCAAAAGTTTGTTACGGATGCTCTGAGCAAGATTTTTGCTACAGATACCTATCACCTATGAGTGAGATTAGATACCGACACAGACCAACACAAACAAGGTAATAAATTAATTCATCAAACTGCTGTATTAGTATAAGCAGCAGCAGTAGTAATAATATTAGCATTATACAGCTACTATGGAATCAGGCGAATAAGGTACTACTTAATGATAATGTTCAGGATCCCATAGCTCAACATACCATTAAAACAGCAACAAGTTAACATTTTCCCCGTTGCTACAGAAGATTGACACTGGACTCGACAACACTGACTGATTCAAAAACTTGTTTAGTTGGCAGGCAGAATTTAGTCTGGCTTCTTCAAGCAGGAGAATTCATCCATTTTCCACAGTTTCTCTGTGAACACTTCTGTAGGTGTTGTGTTGTTATAAGTTACCATGCTATCTGGTGTCCTCTGTGGTCCCTTGTAGATGCTGGCAAGCGTTAAAAGCCTCTCTTATACACTGAGGTTGTTGACATTCATATCTTCATATGTTCACCTGTATAATCATTCATAAGACACTTGGTCTCCTCCATTAAACAATGTCTCTGTTTGTAGATAGCTTAGCCTGCCAACTACCTTCCCATTATGGAGTGTGCAAATTGTAGCCATATCAACGCTGGCTGTGACACAATAACGTAAACCCAGCCCTGCCTTTTTGTGTGATTTGGACTGCTATAAAATACTGCAGTGTGAACAAAAAAAAATGAGCCAAAGGAAATATGCAAATTTCAAGCATTTGTTTCAACTGTATTGGAACAAAACAACCAAGCTGTAGGTGTGAAAAAAAAGAGAAACTAAGACTTTTAAGGCCTTAAAATTCACCTCTCAGATGACCCGAATGATGGAAACAGATTGAGGCACATTTCCACATTTACTAAGTGCTGAGAACAGTGAGTGTGCAATCCTGATGCATCATTAGCTCCTGCAATTACAGCTCAGAGCAAACCTGAGGGGTCCATGAAGCTCACTCAAAAGAAAAAAAGGCCAGGTGGGATTATTGAAGGGGACAGGCGGATGGATAGGTTGGAGTTATTTTCCTCTCAGGCTGAGGTCAGGGAGGCAGCAGTTGGGAGATGCTCAGAGGAGGAGCGACAGGGGAAATGGGAGATAAATTGTGTGGAATGGGCATGTTGGATTTTCTGCTGAGGAGGGTCAATGTTTCACTACACCTGTAGCTGATGGGGAACAGGGAGAGTCAGTCTGCAGAGGGGAATCTGTCAAGTTCACAGCTCAGTGTTGATACTGGATTGAGGCTACAATCCAAGCAGCCCGATGGAGGCTTACAGGGATGTTTGATATCCTTGCATCGGCTCTCCTAAGCCCCATGCAACCAGCCCTGAATAACCCCCAAATACAATCAGTTGTGAGGATATATTCAGCAACAAATGAAAGATCTACCTCCTATTTTGTTTTGAATAGACCCAAACAAAATACAGACTACATTTAAATATATATGAATAATCTCAATGTGCTCATGAATACAAATACGAACAGAAATATCTGATTCCATTTGCTTTTTCCATTATACAAAAGTATAATTTGAAGCCTAACTTTCTCAGTAATAGGCTGACTGCGAGATGCTTGAATTTGTCTCTACATACCTTTTTAATACAAAAAGGATTGAGAGGTCAGATTTATCAAAGTCTCCACAAATTCCTGGCTGTGCTAGAGCTGGGAAATATCTCTTGTTTGCAGCATTTTCAAACGAGATTTACCATAAAGAGCATCATCTACATTGATTTTGTTTATGTTGACTGGCAAAATAAGAGTAATCACAATAGACCCTGTTTTGGCTGATTGTGTGGTCCACTGATCAACCAATCAAAGCTGCTTTTGCTGGATTACTCCAGTCAGACAACTTCTGTGTTGGCAAAGTCTATTTTAATGCATTGTGGTGCATTGAATTTGTTACTTTCACACAAGGAATCAAAAAGAAAACTTACCAACATCCAAACATATGAGAAAACATTTTAATTGCTTGTAGCTCCCACCTCTTCCTGTTTCAAGGACTCTGATTGGGCTTCCAAATTAGACCGTGAACAATCATGGTAGATTGAAGCTTGGCAAGATGGAGCTGACTAATTACAGACATTTTAACAGGCAGATCCATCTGCACTGCAAGGTTACTTCAGTAGTTTTGCCTTTATTCTTTTACTTAGGGCTAAACTTTAAAAAAAAAATGTAATCAAAAGTTTGTCAAAAGTGAGTTAGAGGCCAGCAACAGCAGTTTGTCTTATACTAACAATTACAAAGAAGGGAAGAGCTTAGTTAAGGATCACTTCCTGTAAAGAGCAGGACTTTACAAAGGATCAATCATAATAGTAATAAGATGCCAGACAACAAAAACAGAAGACCTATTAAACTGTTTGTAAATGCAAACAGTTAATTAGCCAATCACATGGCAACTATTCACTGCATTTAGGTATATTTACATGGCTAAGAAACCTGCTGAAGTTCAAACTGAGCATCAGAATAGAGAAAAAAGGTCATTTCAGTGGCTTTGAATGTGAAATGCTGCCCTGCAGGCTGCTCTGAGTTCCTCAGAACCTGCTGATCAACTTTTCATGCACAGCCATCTCTAGGGTTTACAAAGGCTGGACTAAAGAAAAAGACGAAATATCCAAAGAGCAGCAGTTCTTTTGGGGATAATGCCTTGTTGATGCTGGAGGTCAGGGGAGACTGGCCAGAGTGGTTCCAGATGTTAGAAATGCAACAGTAACTCTAATATGCTCTTGTTACAACCAAAGTATCCAGAAGACCATTTCTGAACACACAACATGTTTACCCGTGGAGCAGACGGGCTACTGCAGCAGCAGGAGAACAGACTGGGTGACGCTCCTGTAAATCAAACAGGAAATCAGGGATACAATTGGCAATGGCTCACAAAAAATTTGACCATAAAAGATTGGAAAAATCCTGCCTGGTCTGAAGAGTCTTGATTTCTTTTGTGACATTTAGATGGTAGGGTCAAGGTAAGGTGAAACAACATGAAAGCACGGATCGGTCTATCTTGTGACATCTGTTCAGTCTGTCTGGTGGTTGTGGTGTAATGGTGTGCGAGTCATCTTCTTGGCAGACTTTGGGCCCCTTGGTACCAACTGAACACTGTTTAAATGCCATAGCATATAAGAGTATCGTTGCTGACCATCCCCATCCCTTTATGAGCACACTGTACTCATTTTACTTTAATTTTTTATTTTTACATCTCAGCTTGAACTTTTCGATCTTCTGCTGCATTTCTTGTAAGACTCCCCAGAGTCCCACAAAAGAGCTCTGGTTGAGAGAATTTCTGGTTTTTATGGCCTCAAACTGTACAACAGCCTCCCTGTTCATCTTGGGACAGCAGACTCACTTGAAATTTTTGAAATAAACAAAAGACATATGTTTGTAATTTGGATTTTAACAGGGGTTTTTATTCTGCTTATTATTTTTCTTTTTTTTTGATTGTGTTAATGAGGCTGATTTTATTTTGTTTTGCTATTGCATATTGCATTATTCATGAACTTATTTTTTTAAAAGTGTAACTGTTTTCCACAACCTTGTTTTGTTCAGCATTTTGGGCTTTGGTTTGCATCTGACGGGTACTTTCAGCGGGATAACCAGCCACGTCACAAGCTCAAACCATTACAAACTGGTGTCTTATATATATATATATATATGTATGAGGATAACCTGTGTGTACTGCCATACAGCTGAAATATATAAAAACAGGTACAAGACATTTTTGTTCCAAATCATCCAGCTCTGCCATGTGCTTAGAAAAAAGATGGTTGTATCCCTTTGCTGCGTTATAACTAGCTCAGAGTCACAGAGAAAGCACACAAACCAAAGCAGTTCAGACATCTTTCCCCACAGGAAGCACCTCCTGAGGGAGCCTAAAGTACTCCTGGGTCAGATGGGAAGTGAAGTTTCTCTGGCATGTTGTGGGATCTTATCCCAGTCGGACAAGCCTGGACTAACTTACAGGGGTAAGAGGAGGCTCCCTGACCAGATTTCCAAATAGTCTCTGCTGCTTTTTTTCCCAACATGAAGGAGCTATGCTTTGGCTTTTTTTAATGTGCCTGAACTCCTGACCCAATCTCAAAGAGTACGCTAAGAACCCCTACATAGAAAAACTCACCTACAGCTTGAATATATGTCCTTATTCTTTCAGTCCCTACCCAAAGCCCGTGACCATAGGTGAAAGATCACTCTAAATCCAGGGATTTGCCTCCAGGCTTAGCTCCTTCCATAGTAAAGTGTAATAGGCACATGAACGGCAGTGCGGGTCCCAATTTGAACAAGATCCCGACTTACTTGTTCTTCTTCACCCAGGTCAACCTGAGGGAGGCAATCTAGCAGAGTAGCATGGCCTTAGACTTGGGAGCTGCTGACTGTCATTCCCTCTGCTTTATAGATCAATGCAAAGCAAGCCGGTTCACACAGGAGGTCACAGACTGAACAAGCCAACACCATTATCATCAGCAAAGAGCAGGAGATGCAATTTTAAGAGAACCAAACCATAAACTCTGCTGTACCCTCTAGACTTTACCATTAATATAATCTCACAAAAACCTTGGCAAAGTCTGAAGTTATCTGAATATATCCTGAAGTTACACTGTATACTTGCACAGTCATTCTTATAAACTTTTTCATTAAACGTATGAATGTTATATAAATTCTCACTATGCTGAATTACATACTGGGGTTGTCACAACGCTGGAATTCTAAACTTGGGTATGACACTACAGAATTTTTATGTAGTCCTGCCACGTCCCTACTTGTTTGTGTTTGAGAGATCACAGCATCAGAGCAGCTTGCACAACATTGGAGTAAAGCACTGCTTAATAATAAGCATCACTTGATTATAATGCAATTACTGCAGAAAACAAAGTGTGTAGCATAAGATAAGTTAAAATGTTTGGCTGCTCAATCAATTAAGGCACATTTGGCCACTGATTGGGACATTGATAGGGAAATATGCTTTAGAAATATCAGCAATAAAGCCTGAGACATAATATTAGACTGACACTGACCTGCAGCTGGGCATCAGACCAATCACAGGGCTTGTAGGCATTATTTTGACACACAGGCACTATGCACATAGGCTTCTATGTCAATTCAGGGCTATGAGACTTTTGGCATAAGCTACAGCGATGCTTTGACAGAAGTATAAATCAGGTTTAAGGATGTTCATAGGAGCGTGCTCACTGGCCATAGATTTAGGCTTTATTCTTCAGGTGGTATTGTTGTGCTTAACATACTGATAATCAAACAGTATCTGTACCTATTCTGATATAACAGTGACAAAAACAGAAGCCCTGGGTAACCAATATAGAGAATTTCTTTATTTCAGCCACCAAAACTTAAAGTGTTAGTTTTATATTTTGAAAGGGATAAGACGTAGAGTCCTCACACTTAACAGTCCAAATTAATTTCCAAATGACTCAACCTCCAATAGTTTAATAAGTTTTTGATCAGTGTACCACTCATGTTGTAAATACCTGCAGGTCAACTCAAGTATCCCACGCAGCGCTCTAGTTGCAGTGCTGCAACAGACCATGAACCATGCCTAAGCTTGCTGGCTGTGGGGCTGTTTTGCTGGGACAGCTTTAGCAGTGATACGCTACAGGGCAGGAAACACTGCTCACTTTCTCCCATCCAACAGAGACCATCATCACCCAAGTGAGTGCTTCAGCCAACAAGCAGGACCGTGCATTTCCCAGGCGGTGGCTACTCTTCCGCAGCTTCACTGGGGACTACAAGCCAAAGCACTAAATACTACACTTCTGTCTGTGTTCCTGTAAGCCTATTTAGATGTCAGAAACCTGTTGGAGGCTCTAATTTTACTCATGCAACAGTATATGTTCTCTTTCTAAAAGTGTGTACAGTTTTACTGCATTAGTCCACACACTTAGCAGAAGCTATGAGATGGAAGAGGAGGCCAGGGAGAGTAATACATAGTGACTGAGCCAGAGGCTGCAGTTAGGTACATAATGGATAGGCTTTTAGATGTTTGCAAAAGCGTCGGGACACATCAGGCTCCAAGTCGGACATTAAACTGGCTGTGCTGCTGTTGGACTGAAAAATATCTCCAACCACAGCCATGATTTTAATACTAGTATTGTGCCAACACACAGATAAGTTAAACACACAGTCCAGTTCACCTTATTTCAGGAGATATATACATCCACATAGGTAGAATAAAACACAAACAAGATAAACACAGTATGTTTACACTTCCCTGGTTCATCAAAATGCTATTATTCTGGAGTTTTTCCAGCTCATTTATACAATAAAGTCAACTTAAAGACTCTAAGGGCTTGTGTCCCCATGGAACATTTCTCTAACTGGAAATGCTCTTAGCCTCAGTTCAAGAGCACTTCTTGAGGCTGAATGTTGCCAAATAACAAAAGCTGACTTCCATGTCTCTCCATTACACCTGTATGGCTGTTTGAAAATTGCTCCGTGTTTATTACGTTGTTTTAAATTTGCAGAAATGTCTCCCAGAAAACATGAAACTACTGAGTACTTTATGATTGGCACTGGCTGGTAAGCACTTTAAATTCAGCACCTTAGGGTAGGTTTAACCCTGCATGTAATGTTTTATCTCTATTTTACAATCTCTGTTATTGTTTGGGCTTTTTTTTTACTGTCTTTATATGTCTATTACTTTGGTTTTATGCTTTTCTTTTATGTTTAAGATTATGGATGGAAATTAGCATTGAGCTAAAACCAACATCTTTATGTCAATCTTGTATGGTCTCCCACAACATTGTATGCTCATTAATTTGCACTGTTCTGTCCAAATAAACAAAAACATTAAGTAAATGAAAATAATGAGGACAGAGTAATCCTACCACTGATAGAAACTGAGGAGCACGAGAGAGTTCCCTTGTTGATACAAGGCATCTCATTTTCACCTCTGCAATTACTGTTTGCAAAGCAAACTGCAGCCCTGACCCTTCTTGGTTTTGATTGGTTAGTGAGAGAGGAGTGACACTGATGAGCTAAGGGCACTCTCTGAATATGAACTTTACTCAAATGGGAGCACTGGGAGCATGGTGACAAACATCAGCTGACACTGAGTGCATTTTTCTGCCCGGGTGCTGACTGCAAAATACGCTGCCTTAATTTGTTTTAGTTCTTAGCTTCATTGTAAGTAGTTAGTATTCCATATTCATGTTCATGGTAAAAAATGTGTTATAATAAAATACCATTACGATATGGGTGCAATGTCTCATATGCCACCCCCCTTTTCCCTTCTCCCCACTCTCTCTCTTGCTTTCTGGTAAATATACATAACATAAAATAAGGTATAAAGATTATTTTTTCCAACATCCATAACTTTTATCCTTGTCTTCTGTTGTACACATGAATGTTCACTCTTTCTCATAAATACCTTTGAAATACAGAAAAAAGGAGGTATTTCCTTTCACTGAGGTAAAACAGAAGGGAGATCTAGCCAACACGCAGCCAACACGTGCTTGGTGCGAAGTCCATGGCGTCGCAAGCCAAAGCCAACAGGCAGCCAAAACACATCCAGTCCGGACCAGCTGTTATATAATGTTGCTTTGAGACAGTAGTTAGGTGACAGTAAATCTCTGTTCCCTGCAAACACACACCCTTGAATTCAGGAGTAACCAATCAAGTGTGACATGGAGTCTGACTGCATCAGTCAGAGCAGAAACTCACCGTCCCACCCACAATCCTGCCCAGAGGGTACCACGCTCTCTCATCAAACCAGTTGAGGAACTCGTAGAAGCCATTTGTGGTGAGATGGTGTGTTGATCTATAGTTGAACCTGGAGCAAAACAAAGAAAGAGAAGAAGGATGGTTAAATGCAGGAGGAAAGAGAAAGCACACACAGGAGGATGAACATCTATTTTTGTTTCTGGAACATCTTTTTTTCCCAAAATGTTAAAGGCATTGACAGACCAATAAACACTTGACTCCAGAAGAGAATGAGTTACTTTATTTCCAGATTTTCTGAAGGCGGGCTGAATGGGCGAGCAGCAGAGACTTTTTCTTGATAGGATAGAGAAGATAAAGCCTCCATTCACAGCGGGAACCTTTGTGCTGATGCCAACAACTCTCAGGTCAGCCCTCGGTTAAAAAAAAAAAAGAAGAAGAAAAAGGAAAGAAAACGGAGGGATGAAGGGCTCTCACACATACTGTAGCATTTTCAGGACAAAGCCTGCTTATTGTACAGATAAGTCCGACTGCAAGCACTGGCATGTGCTGAGGTGACAGGGGAAAAAACGGGTCTGGTGTCAGAGCAGAGAAATAACACCAGAAAAAAGGAGAAACAAACAGGAACAAAAACACCCCTGAGAGTAAATATAAGGAATATCAGAGAAAACAGGCCTTGATTCACTGTGTAGCTGTGGTAAGCCGAGGGGCGCTGGATCACTGTCAAGCGGCAGAACGAAAGAGCTGACACTGTGGAGAAGACTGCTGCCAAAGAAAAAGAAGCAAGTGTTCAGTACATTTTCAGCTTTTCACCTTCCTCACTGTACGGCTCATTAATGCTGGCTGCTTTATGTTACGTTCAGAGGACCATATACCTCAGAGAAGACCTCTCATGTTCAGAGTATCTATAGGAAGGCAGTTAGCTTAAAAGAAAATGGCATGCCCTGGTCTTCTTCACAGTGTGTACTTTTAACAGCATGTGCAGCAGGAATAACAGGAGAGGACATCACCTCTGTAGTCAGCCAGCTAATGTTAGTCACATATATCAACACTGACAGATAGAAAGGAGGCAAGGCTAAAACAGAGGGCTTTATTTTAACTGGAAAGGAGTTCATTTTTCTGAATTTAGTTTTAATACTTCAATATGGAGCATGCATCAGGTATGGCACAGCATTTTCTCACACAGTGAGTGACAAAATAACAGCAGAGGAGAAAGTGCGAGAGGTAAGCCTGACACCTGATGCAAAAGAGAAAATGTCTTTTTGTGCTATGAATAGAAAAAAAATGTCAAATAACATCTTGAAGGATGCTTTGAAAGCATTACAGATTTATATATAGGGATGGGAACTGAAAACCAATTCCAGTTGAAAATTTTTAACAACTCCAAGGAAGTGATATCATTAGTTGTTTTGCTTAACAATTTCCTTATCAGTTCTTTCCACTGACAGAGGTTGGAAGTGGTAAGAATTGTGTCTTAACTTTCAACAAAAATATGCTTACTGCACAACTTTCAGTAAGTGGAAACACCAGCAATTTGATGAAGCATTTATCTACAAGGCTTAGCATTGAATCAGGAGAGATGTGTATCTGGTATTCTTGCCACTGAAAACCTACAGCCAAAATCTGCCCTCACAGAACTTAAGCAGGAATCGATGAGGGAATGGTCAAAAAAATTCGATTGATTAGCAGAATCGTTAGTGGCACTGGTACCATTACAATCATATCGATTCCCATCCCCATTTTTATATACAATATACACTCACCAGGCACTTTATTAGGTATACCTGTCCAACTTCTTTGAAATTGTTATAGTTCCCAAGTGACCATGCTGACTGTTGTAACCAAGGCCGCTTGCTTCTGTAGTTGCCTTGCTTACAACAGTTGTTGAGCCAATAAGAGTAAATCACAATACTTTAATGACAGGAAATATTTACTCAACACACTGGTCGTCACCAGTTAACATAGCCATAAGTTAAACTGTAACACCAGTCAGACCTTGTGGTTAGAAAAGATATATAATTGCAACAGCTCCTGCAAAGTAGTTGCAAAAAAAAAGTTGCATATCATGTAGTACCAAGGTAATAGACGGTGCTTAGTAGTGCATTTATGTGTTTTTGCATTTTGTGTGGACACATATTTAAAAAAAAAAATGAAGGAGGAGAACTTATGTTTTTTTACATAGCCTGAGATCTTTACGCACCATCATTGCTAGGGTTTACAGAAAATGGTCAGACAGAGAGAAAATACCCAATGTGCAGCAGTTTTCTGAGCAAAAATGCCTTGTTGATGCAGGAGGCGAAAGGACAATGGTAAAAGGTTTGAGGGTACAAAAAGGCAATAGCAACTTAAATAACCTTTTGTTGAAGTAGAGAGCTACAGAAGCGGAATACCACACTAGGTGCTACTCCTTTAAGCTAATAACAAGAAACTAAGGCTACAATTTGCACGAGCAACCAAAATGCAAAAGCAGTAGGCTGGAAAAATCATGCCTGGTGTGATGAGTCTTGATTTCTGCTGCAACATTCAGATGGTAGGGTCAGATCTTGGTGTGAAAAACATGAAAGCATGAATCCATCCTGCCCTGTATCAATTACTCAGGCTCAAGGTGATGGTACAATGGTGTGAGCTGTATTTCCTTAGCACATTTTCACCAACTTAGTACAAATAGACATTGTTTAAATCCACAGGCCACAAAATGCTGTTGTCAACTGTGTTCATCCATTTATGAACACAGAGTACCCATCTTCTGATGGTTACATCCAGCAGACTGTTTAGAAGCTCTGATCATCCCAAACTGGTTTCTTGAACATGACAATGAGTTCACTGTTCTGCAGTGGCCTCCAAAGTCAACAGATCTCAATCAAATAGAGCACCTATAGAGACGGATCTAGAGACTTGTGTCACAGATGTGCAGCTGACAAACCTGCAGGAATTGCATAATGATATCATGACTATGTGCTTCAGTTAAGGGATTATTTTCATTCTAAAGTAGAGAAGAAGGGAATTTATTAGTTTTTTCTCAAAGTTTCAAGTGTGCCTTGGATATTAAGCTGAGCAAAGCATCAAATTTCAGCTCAAATTTGCTCAACTTCTGAGCAGAACTTAGCTCAAAATTATGCAGCCCACCAAATATATATGTATATCCATACGCATGTAACAATCTTTGATTTACGACAAGGAGCATAACAATTTTTGACAAAAACAAAATTGCCATGCTTGGTTTTTATTTTGCTCAACAACTTTCAACTTGAGAGCTAACTCCACTTACTTTCCCTATCATCGTTTCTGCATGTGTAGCTGTTCTGCTGCAGTAACAGGAGGCCGGGGAGCTTTGAAAATGCTGATGTTATGAATTTATGAACATCTCCAAATCATACAAATGCCTGCACAGGTTAACAGCGGAGCAGCGCAATTTACAGCAGCCCAATACACCAGCTTAGGATGGCCTTTGACATGCAAAAATTACATTTCAGAGTGTAAGCCACATCACTTTAAAGGCTCCATGTTACCTATTACAAGGGAAGCCGCAATTGCTACAAGCTCACATCTGATCACACACTGATACATTGGTTTAATATTGAGCGAAGGTTGAAACTCTGTTTGCAAATTGCAGTCATACGGTAGCAGAAAGATACTCCACAAATGACCACCAAAAACCACGACTTAGGTCAACAGCTCTGTATTATAATTGATATTTTGTGTTGTCTGTCGTCTCTTTGCTTGTCATACAAAAGGGGATGTATGTTTGGATTTAAATAAGAGTTGCCAAGCAGGCTGAGAGGGATCAAGCTTTTGTTTCCCCTGTTTTCTGATATATTCATTTGTGTGCAGCCAATCTAATAATGCCAAATAAAGATGTCATGCTAACTACTCCCTTTTCCATCTGCTGCTTCATTTCTGAATGTTTTTATTTGATTAATGCAAATGGCTTGCATGAAGCAAAACGTCTAAACTGGCCCAGCTACCCAGCTTTGCATCACTTTAGGCCTGAGAGGCATGTTACTCCAAAAACAAACACGAGTAATGAGGAGACTATATATATAAACTTTTGGTATTACGCTGTTTAACTTGTCTGGAAGTGGAGATGCCCTGAATGCACTGTGAGGATTGTTTAAATAGGGCACTTACTCTACTGTTAATAATTAAATGTATTTATTTATTTTTAGATACATCTTGATCTGGGTCTGCATCAGATATCTGTGACAGTCCTACAATCATGTCACTACAGATTTTCTATTTAATTTCTCATTGTAGTTAACAAGAAATATTGAAAAACAGCTTTATATATTTAATGGAGATCAGAGGTGATCAACATAAAATCATTAGTTCTACCTAACCATCCATCCACGCTCTCATTTTCCTCCACTTATCCGGAGTCAGTTTGTTGAGGCTGTTAATGATCTCTCATGTGGCTTCAGTGATAAGATGCTGACAGGAAACCAAATTTTTGGGCCAGTGACACAAAAAAAAAAATTATATACCGCAGTTCTAAATGAAAATCAAACTGCTAGTAAAATATAGTTCAATAATCATCAGCTTTAGTCTGACCCTTGCTGAACACAAAGACAAAAATGTTGTTTTCAGTGAATTCCTGTTGTGGAAATGAGATCTAAATCTGTGTAAATTCATAAAAAGTCTTCCTTTTAGATGAACAAGTGCATCCTATTTGATCTTGGTGGCTGTATGCAAATAAATTCCAGTGAAAATGCTGTATTTTTGTGATATTTTTATGTTAATTGTGGGCTGGAAGGAAAATGTCAGCACAAACACACTAACAAAAGATGCACAGCCACAGAAAAGCAGGCCTGTCAACTGGCCAGAACCAAATCCACATTATTTTCTCACTTAAAAACATTTAGTTCACTGCTTGAGATTTATTAGGCACTTATTCTGCTGAAGATCGGGAGTCAGGGCAAAAATATGTGTGAGGCAGCAGCAGAGATGTCACCAAGCTGCTGGAGTGTATGTCGCTTGTACTCGTGATCAGGACAGTGTGTTTAAAATTGCTGGCATAAGGAGCAGCTCATTAATCATCACAGGGTGTCTGGTTTTCTGCCGCCTCCACATCACACCTGAAGTCAGAGCTCTCCTCCCTCGTCCACAGCCTCCCACCTTGGCTAGAGTTTTGAGAGCACAAAGTGGCCAGACATTAGTCATTTCAGTGCTGGGAACTGGTCTCTCACATTCAACTTGGGCACCAGGCTTTACTTTTTAAAAGACCTGCTTCTCCTGTTTCTGGGGAAGTCTGAACCTTTGCTACCTATTTTCGATTCTAGAAAAATCCTTGGAAATGGGGCCAGATGTTTGTGTTTCATATACACGTAGAGCAGACATATTCACCACTTGATCAATGATTTCAGAAGTCTTTAATTAAGCCATTAACCTAAATTTAAAGCTGTAAATTGTCCATGATTTTCATCGGCACCTGATTGGAACGCAGTACTGACACAAAATGGTGACTGTAGACAAAAATGAAACAGCAGTAATGACTAGTGACACAACTGAGGTGATAATAATTTACATTGCTTCAGATCTTCAGTTCAAATTCTGCAAAAGTTACAACAGCATCGCTCAGCAGTGAATTTGAAATGTGCAATATATTTCCAGATATAAATAGAAATAATTTTTTAATTCTTATTCTTGATAGCATCAAGCTAACAAACTCAGACTCTTGAGACATTATAAAGAAAAAAAATATTTTTCATAAACAAAATGGTGATTTTCAAAGGGTAATTTCCTCCAAAATGTACATTTCTATTACTACAAGGTGTCTTTTGATATATCCATCGGTAAAAGCAGTTTTTAAAATTGAGCAGCTCAAACGTCCCTTTGCCTGCTGTAAGTGAGTTTTATTTATGAATCAGCTAGAGCAGTATGGTCACAGTTTAAATAGATAATATTCACTACATGCTGCATGGATTTTTTTTTGCTAAATTAAGCAGCATAACAGGCATGGGGCTTGTTAGAGTGATCTCAAAAAGCCCTCCTGTTGATTAATCAAGGAGTGGAAACCAATTCTTTTTAATTCTCTATGCCAGCTGCTACTGGGTACAATTATGAGTCAACTGAAGCACAGAGCTTGACATTTATAAATAAAATTCACCACATACTAAATGAAAGAATGGAAAGACAGAACTATAAGGGGCATGGGGCCTTTTAAAGAGATCTCGAAAAGCCACCCAGTAGCTGACATGAATTCTTATGGCGGCCCTCAGGCAATTATATCATATTACTCAACAACCAGAGGCCTGGGGGCCTGAATCTGGGAACAGTACGAACTAGGACAAACAAAGCAGCCAGCTGGAAAGCTAGAGTCACTGAGAAATGAATACACTGTTATTCCTCCAGGATCACAGGTTTGAGACTGGTAAAGCTTACCACAAGGTTAAACACTGAAGTCCAATCCATCTCAAATTAGTATTTCTATCCTCCAAAGTAGGGCTGGGTAATATATGAAGTTTGAAAGAACTCCTATTTTAGTAAATGGTGAACTGAACAATCATCTTTCAACTCAAGACTAGGTCTCTCAAGGAACAGCAACATACCATTTAAATATTCAGAGGAGCAGGATTTTCTAGCTGTGTGCTGAGTTTCACTGACGCACAGACTGTGTGTGACAGCAGGCTGTTAGCAGCTGGATGGCTCTGCTAAATGTTATGGGCGTTCTAGGTGGTTTAAGGCGTTAAATGTTAATACGGAAGCACATCTTGTGTTCTTTTCAAAGTAAGAGCTGATTTGTTTATACTCAGTCATAGAGCTAAATTATATTGAAAAGAGATGACACTGCCATAATTTTTCCTTTGTAATATATGTTGTTATTTATTTTTCATTAAAAAAAAAGCTACATAAAAAAATCATTTAATACCTCAAGTATTAATCAACTTTTGTCAAGTAATTACATTTGATCCTACTTGGGACTTTAAATCACTGTCAGATCACTTATCAAGGCTCCAAGCTTTTATCATCCCCACGAGGCGACTCTCTGACAGAGACAAGTGCAAGCCCCCTCTCTCTCTCTCACATACACACATGTATGGAGTAGGAGGAGGAAAAGTGGAGGGGAAAAAAAGGGGGAACGAAATGTTCCCTCATATAGACTTCACTTGAAAAATTAAGTTGTTGCTTGTTTTTGAACCACTAATGTCATCAACCATTTCTGATGATGCTAAAAAATAATGATCTGTTGGGTTACCCTTTGATCTACACTGACACTCCTAATTGGCAAAATATTTGCAAATTTAAGCAGTACTTTCTATATTTTTGGTAAAAATATGAGTGGAAATCATAAACTTCTTGTACATTCTATATTTTCTGATACAACCAATAGCAAAAGAGAGGATTTTTGTCATTTCTTACAAACAGGTTTTAACATTATTGCATTTTTTTGTGATCATTTTTAGTTACCAAGCTCATTTTGTATGTTTCTGTAATTTTAATACACCAGTACGTAGAAGCTCTATAACTGCAATGATATTTTTTAATGCTAAATCTTACTTATTTCCATCCATACATTTTCAAATTTACTGTCCCCCCCCTTCCCCGCCCAAAAACGTAAAGCACCTTATAATTTCTTCATTAAAATGTCGAATTAGTTATTTACTTGCATTCTTGAACAAAAAAAATAGTTTTATTGGTTGAATGTTACCTTTGATTAATTTCTGACTTTACAGTGAAGTCCAGTGAGCCGGCACAATTTTGGAAACACAAGGTGAATTCAGTGTGAAATTTTGAAGTCTTGTTCAAAACGTCAAAAGCTCACTAAAATTGTATTAGCCCACATTAAAGCACATCATGATGCTGGATTGTTTTCTCATCTCTATGGCAGGTGGTCTAATACATTTTTAAGCATTGTATATATAAATTGTGCATTGCTATTCAGGTAAATAATCTGAAAGCTGATTTTTGGTCCACAGCCTCCAGCACTACTCCAAAGTCCATTTTATAAGATACTAAGGGCACCAAGCTGCTCTTTCCAGATCAGACAGAGGTCTTCCAAATTCTGTTCTTTTCCATTATGCAAGTGTATTTTCTAACATACAAAAGAGTGTCAGGAACAACAAAGGATGATGCTACAACAGCACCCAGATGTGAGGGGGCTTTCACTACACTGCAACCTTGAATGCTGATGGATCTGTCCGGCTACTTGTGCCTCATTGTTCTGCAGCTGTCAAGGCAGCGGGGCAGAAATGAAGCCAATTCAAAGCAGAACTCTAAAAAAGACAACTTTGCACGCTGCCAAGCCATAGCCACAGAACCCATTTTCAGATGATCTCACGGACGGCCGAGCGGAGTGCTTTATTCCTGCCCTTGTCACTTTGATGGGGCGGATAATGTAGCACTGCCAGGCGCATTAGCAATTTAATGCATAGCTGCCAATATGGTCTCGGGCCACAGAGCACATGAAGACTTGTGATTCCACTGCTGCACCCTTCGACACCACCCAATGAGCTTCAGCGCTGAATAATACGAGTCTAAAACCATTAAAAAACAACATTCATGGATTTATACCTAATGTGAGGAAGGGAAATGGGCCTTCTTATAAACCCCTGGGATGATATCTCAAAGAAATAAAGATAATTAGGACCAGCATAAGATGCACTTAAACCCACTGGATCTTAAACTCATCTGAAGAAACCATTTCTTAAACCTCTTGTGAGGAGCTTTCATCTGAGTTTAAAACTGGCTGAAATCAATTTAGAGGATTTATGAAGATTGATACACTTGACCGATGGCAAGAAGATATTTTTTAAACACCAAATGACACATTTGCATGTTAAGACATGCATCCTTCATTTTATATATGCTTTAGCTAAGATGTTAAAGTACTTTCTTGAACTTTTATTGCTGGAGAAGTTCTTAATCTCAATAGTTGTAACAGGGTGTGTGTTATTGTGACCACCACAATAACAGAGCAGTCATGACTGGCCTATCATCTTTATAGTCGTTGCATCAAGGCGTCAGTCTTCTGTACAAGAATGCTTTATTAGTTCTGGCCTCTGAGATTTCTCCATGCACATTAGTGACTGTACACAGCCACAGGCACTCTCATGGTCACTTCCATTTACAACTACATTCATGATGACGCTAACCTGATTCCCTCTGCTAAAAGCTTGAGGGATTTTACTGTGTTTTGGACCACTGCTTAGATATAAGGCTTTAATATAAATGGCATGAGTTAAAAGAAGGGATGCACAATATTGGAATTTTGCTAACATCCTATATGCCAATAACTCCAAACGCATTATATCCAATACCAATATCTTAACATCATGAAAATTGACTTGATTTCAACGTGACAGTCTATTTGTGTAAGGAACAGATGTTAAAAAAAAATTAATTATTGTAAAAATAAAATCTTGCTTTTTAAATGTACCCATGCAGCGATAATGAGGTGAAGCGATGTGGTACATTTGTGTATTTTGCAAATATTTCTGCCGATACATGGGATGTATATGGCCGATACGTATGGCTGATAGATTTGCTGAAAATATCAGCAAAAATGTCAACATCCACTAAAACTGATATTAAACTTTTAAGGCCAATATCTGCAGATACTAATATCATAGCGGTAATACTCTGCATTCCTTGTGAAAAGCTGCTATTCAGCCATTGTGAAACTAAAACATGGAGGTTTGACTTTGAAGCAGCTACCACACCTTCAACATGTAACACCTCATGTTTGAGAATTTCCTCTAGATCAGGGGTACCCAACCAGGTGCCCGCGAGCACCTGGTAGCCCGCAGGGAGCCAATGAGGTGTCCCCAGGGACATTTACAATATAATATAAGCTACCATCACAGACCTTGAAATAAATTAAACATTCTTTAAATTTCATTTGTATGTTTTGCTATTAAATCACACTTAATGAATACAAAAATAACAAATGTAACATGTGTATTACATTTTAAAACAACTTCATTTTGACCCGCATGGGGTCAAAGTTTGCAATGATGCTGACGAAGAAAAATAATAATTGAAGATACATGTAAGTTTATTCTTCTCATATAATGTAATAATCTGTGGTAAAATAATATTGTTAGGAATAGTTAAAAGTAAAAAAGTAAACATACAGTGTAGTTTGTAGCCTATCAAATGCATAATATGCATTATTTTTTGTTAAATTATAACATTATTACTTAAGAACATTAAATCAAACAAGTAGCCCTTCATAACACTCCTCATCTTTTGAGTAGCTCTCAGGCTCAAAAAGGTTGGTGACCCCTGCTCTAGATCAAATGACCTGATCAATTTGGTGCTTATGGCTGTGGCTGTAGTGTACTAACTATTGTTTGTTAAACCATCCTCTTGAAAACATGATAACTCATTAAAATTCAAAAGCAGGACAATATTAGCTGCATTTTTGTGTTGCAAAATGACACATACAAATCTCATATGCATTTGCTCACAATGGGACTCATTTCAGACTTGCTTCTGCTTTTTGGACTCATTCTTACACAACTCTGTTTGGTCCTCACAGCTGTCGAGCCTTTATGTGTCAAGTCTTGACTGTCCAGCCACACAGATGTATGTAAAAGAATAGTAAAACATGTTCGTAAATACAATTTATTTATATAGCGCCTTTCAAGACAGATGTCAAAAATGGCTTTGCAATAACAGATGACACAAGACTCAAATATAAATAAATGAATGATTAAATGAAAAAGTACTGTTAATTTGCAAGATAACACACCTTTTAGGCTCTGTCGGTAAAAAAAAAGAAAGGAATTAATGTTTTTATATCCTTGTATGGCCCGAAGAGTGGGAAACACAGTACTTAAGATCTTAATGCTTCCAGCATCGTGGAGCTCACAGCATGAACCAGAGGGGGCACTTTTAAGAGGTTTTTCTCCTCATGATGTGAAATTATCCATTAACTGTTGATTTATTGTTGGATGAATACACCTAATGGAGTGCTGTTTTTATTAAAAAAGAGTCCAGAACTCAAAATAAAACGCAATAGCAGAGGTAATGAAAGGGGGCAGTGTTTCAATCTCTAGTAGAGATTTTTTGGCATTTAGTTATTGTTTTAGTTAAGAGCCTCCTGGTGGTGAATTTTAAGTACTAATGATAAGACTCAGGTGTAAGTAAAAGGGGGAGCAACCTGACGTGTCTTTTTTCCTCCATTTTGTATGTAATTTATGTGAACAAACATCTAACTCGTGAATTATTCTGACAAGTTTACTTTTAAAACAGACAAGTGGTTCCAAGCTAACTAGGGGTAAACAAATTCCAGTGAAATTGCTGTAATTTAGGCCATAGTGTTATTTTAATGAAAGCTAAAATGGTATTAACAGTGCAAAATCACCAACTAAAGACAGTCCCTAAGCGTGAGGCACATGATGACTTGTGATTCCACAGCAGCACTCCACAAACCACCACCAATGGAGCCTCACACTGAAAAACCATTAAAAAACCATCACTTCTGGCTGTATGTCTGAAGCTATGAAAGGAAAAATATGCCTCTATATTAACTACTGAGATAATATCTCAAAGAAAGACGGATAATTGGGAGCGGCACATGATGCACTTTGGATCACTGGGGCCCCCTGCAGGCATCATAATTCATTTTAATCAAGGTCCATCTCACTGATTACTAGTTTCCTGTAGAGACATGGACATCATCAGCAGCATGACTAAGTGAGTTGTGTTGCTGTTTACAAGCCAGTGATGCCTCATTCAGCATCCACTCCATAATCAGATGCATCGCTACCTTTTTCCCCGCTGGTTCTCGATCTGGTGTGTGTCTAAATAGGATTTTGGTTCCAGCGGTATAATCACAACCTTGACTAATTATCTGCTTCTGTCAAACTCTGAATGGATAACCTGTGAATGGGAACCTGCAAGGGACCCAGAGGGAAAGTGAACATGTACAGCATGAGCTTAACATAACGAGAATCCAATCAGACTAAATCATGAAGGCCTTGTTATTGTTTGCCTGTTTCGACAGCAGCACTCCTGCTCTGTAAAATACAACAAGGGTAGAGGAGATGCAAAGTATGAATTTTAATGCATTTATTCATAGTACTGCGTGGGCATTTTGGTTAAAAAAAAGTTTATTTGGGGGCACTAGTAGCCATGTTAATGTATCTGTGACTCAACAACAGGCTTTTTTTCTACAAGCAGGATTCTGGGTTTAGTTCCTGCCAGTTGCTCCTTTTCTGCAAGACATTCCCACTGCTCTATTTCATTTAAGGCATCAAAACCCTAAAATAAATCTCCTGAAATTTGCATATTTGAAAGCTTGAGACATTGTAGTAGTTGCTAGGAAGCAGAGAGGCAGATACACAGAGCTCAAATGGACCCTTTCATTGCATTTGTAAGTGTCTACAAAGACTGTTACGAATAACACTGCAAAATTGTATTAAAATGATACTGTCTTCGTTATTTTATTGAATGACGGTATTAAAACGATCTAAACTTTGACAAAACTTCACATCTTAGGCCTGTCACATTTTGGCCATAATTCTAAAGGAAAAAGGCAGAATTAACACAGTGATCAAAAACAGAAAATATTAGATATTAGTTGTTTGTTAAGGCTTCTAGTATTGTAACAGTGGTACCTTCAAAGGTATAAAAATAGCTTGATTTTATTAGCATCATATCCTAGTCCAAAATTCTGGTATCAAGACAACCCATTCTCCATTCTGACAGAAAGGGTCAGACTAACAGCCTCATTGGAGAGCTGCCAGAGCTTTGATAGCGCTGTGTGTCCGGCCTGCCTGCCATCACCTGACAGGATGAGGCACCCTGGCATCTCATCTAGCAGCTGTGTCACTTCAATGGAAGGTGTATAAATGTGTGTGCGTGCGTGTGTGTGCGTGTTTCATCCAGTCGAATGACCCAGAAAGGAAAATTGCATTCTCTGGATGCGTGATGGCAATATTGTCCACACACGACAAGACATGACATGTAAAATACAACATTAAATACTGACTGTGATAACTAGGAGCCTATCAGATCATGCAGAGGGTTTAATGGGCCCCTGTCTCACATGATGAGAGGCTGTTTATAGAAACTAGAGCAGCTAAATTAAATGAGCAGTAGCATTAGGAGATAAATACCAAAATATGTGGCTGATTATTCTGCCTGGTCAACCATTTCTCAAAATCCCAAACGAGCACACAAAAAAATAATTATGCTTATTTCCATATGTGAACACTTGCTGACACTGCAGTGAGCATTCTTGTAATTGAATCTTGAGTGCAGAGCTCATCTTTTGAGATAAAGAGGTCCAGGAAGAGCAATTTAATCCTTTTTGCTATGCTTTTGGAAATTAGGTTAAATTGAACCACACTCCAAAAAATTTTAATCAAATTTCAGTGGCTGGATTAAATGCAAATTATTCAGTTACATGTTTGATTCACTTCTGTGCACAAAAATGATTAACTATGAGCTCGGTCAGGGCACTCTGTCCTACTTCAGTTAGGAACACTAGTGTCCAGTGGCTACAAATGATGGACGGTGTGCCTCGAGGCTGGTCTCGGTGTTGTGAGTAAGTCTCAGGGCTCCGTTAAGAAGGCAATAAATGCACAGGGACTCAACTTCTACACAGTTAAAACTGAGGTACTTAATGGGGGTGGGAATCACCACTGGCCCCATGATTTAATGTTTTAGTTATACTTG